>JAOQMP010000210.1:5153909-5168000 GCA_027563575.1 Erythroxylum pedicellare
ATACATGTAGAGTTTGTAGCATGTTATGGGATTGCTTCACCGGCAATTTGGCTCATTAGCTTGATTTTTAAGTTGTTTGTAGTTGACTTAGTTGCTAGACCCATTCAGTTATACTGTAATGATCTTTTTGTTGTATTGTTCAATAACAACAATAAGAATATCACAAGGTTTAAGCATTTAGAGGTCAAGTATTTGTCCACAAAGGAAATAGCACACAAGGGTGACATTAAGGTAGAGCGTATCAAAACGAACGACATGTTGGTTGATCCACTAACTAAAGCACTTTACCTAGTTATTTTTAAGAGACTTGTATATAGTATAGGTTTATTGAGGTCATTAGACATTGTTGGTTAAGGATCATTGTATTTACTCTTAATACAGTTGTATAGATTTCATGTATTATGAGAGCGCGCACACACACACACACACATATATATATATATTGATGATCATCATTTTGTTCTTTTTCATACAACTTGTTGTATATTTTCATGATACAAATGAAAGTTTAAAGATTTGTGTCGATATTAAACATTTTAATGGTCCCTTAGCATATATAAAGATTGCTTATGATCCTATGTCTTAATGATACTTTGATAAATCTATGGATTTATAAGACATACGCCCATAAAGGTTTTTTCTTATGCCATTTAACATCCAGTTAGAGAAAACAAAATTTTCTATTGCAGTCTAGCATAAATTCTAAAAAATTGAGACTAATAAATGAAACAATGATACATTTCAAATCATATGTGCAATTGTACTGAATTTGTGTTGCATACGACACATGCATTGGATATTTTTCGATATCGAAAACATTACAGGACTAAATGATAAACTTTCATTATCTTTAGTCGAAAACATTACAGGACTAAATGATAAACTTTCATTATCTTTAGATCAAATGTTTTAAATTGGTTGACCATTACATTGATTTTCTTAGCCACTTTAATGTTTCTTATTTTCATTAATTAATTTTTTTTCGTGGGGGAGAATGTTATAATTTTTAAAATATCTATTAGACAATTATTAATTATGAGTTTTATAAAATTAAGGATAAGAAAATCGAGTTTGATTTGAATTAAAGATAATAATAAAAACTCTATAAAACATCTAGTTGAATGAGCTGAAATTCACTGAAAAAATAGATCATAATCAGTGTGGACCGATTATACATTGGGCACGTAATGAGGAGGCTCAATAAAGTTATTATAAATAACTGCTAAGATCTCCTCTTGCGTGCTTAAGTTTGTTTGTTGGCGTACAATTTTTATGAACTGTTAAGAGACCCACACTGATTGTCAAAGGCGTAGAAAGATATTAACAGCATAAAATTATACAACTTTCGTAAAAGTTGATCAAAAATTTTAGCATCTTGTTCATACATTGAGCAATTTGTTCATCGAGAAATAGATAACAAAATAGGTAATTTTTTGCAATTTTTTCTGTTTATACAAATTCATGGTTAATCTTGGGCGCCAATAATTAAGTTTCGTGTTATGTTTAACAGCATCCGCTCGTGGCATCTTGAAATCTTCCGATGTTCTCCTTGAAACTGTTTTGAAGACAGCAGTAGGATTATTGCCTTGTCATCTTTGCAGATGATTCTTCAGGTGAAGGTCCTGATTCTCCAGCTTATAGTACTCCTGAAACTCGCAACTTGTGACTGCTTACTAATAGGTCGAACTGGGTTAGAGCAATGAGAGAAGGTTATGTTGCAGAAGATAACCAACTTGACATGTTCACTCACGTTGCCAGTGTCTGCAGCTGAATCGCCAGAGCAGAGGCCAAGAATGTGGCAAATTCTGGATGAATGGACAGGTTCACGTTGTGCAAGGCAAAAGTTTAGAAGGGATGATCAAGACTTAGGTGTAGAGGAATGCGCTTCAGAGGCTAATTGAAATACCGGATGCCACCATTTTTATGACATGTATCAGGTTTTTGTAGAGCTGTCCTTACACTAGTGATCTTTGTATCGAGATCAGCTTCTGGTTTTCGGTTGAGTAGGAATTTTATATGATATAGAGTAAGCCACCAGTGCTTTCTGGTTTATTGAAGTCTAAAATGAGAAATGAATATGAACAGAGAGATTGGAAATATAATTACACAAGCTTGAATTTTGCTGAATATTTTCTTCTCTGACATCTCTTATGGCAATAAATCAATAAATCAACAGGTAGATAACCTCCAATATGTGGTTCAATTGCGATCCAAATTTACGTATTTGCTCAATCATTCAATTCTTCGTCCATTCCTCAGTAATTCTGGGAGCCGATCAGTATCAGCAAAGCCATTACAACTCAGCACCATTAACCAGAAAGATTATCCTCCTCCATCATAGCAAGACCGCAGAAAACAAACTGTGGCTTACACGCCTGCATTCGTGAAAAGAAACATGTTGAACTCATAATAGTGCATTTAGAAAAGGTCTAGTTGAAGACAGAGTTGAGCAATTGCAAAAGATGACAAAAGTTTCCAGCAAATTTTACAAGCTTATTAAGAAAAGATGTGCTAGTATCATGAGTATCTCTGAAACAAGCGTAAGAAATTAATTCAAAGAAAGGGGCTTGAATCAACATCCACAACATCAATGAAATAAGATGCGTAAACGGATGTGTTAAGGTCATTACTTAAGCTGCTGAAATACAACTGAAAATGGTAGATGCCGTTCTATGAAGTCTTCAGTAGTTCAAAGCTATTCTTGTTGCATAGCATTCGCACTTAACAAATTTTCATCAACCAATGAATGCCAAAGGATGAGATTTTGAGTGGCCATAAAACTGCCCCTGGTTCCATGAGCCAAAAAGTAAAAGTTCTATGTCTTAGGGAACCATGGACCAAAGTAAAAACAATGTATTACCTTGATCAGGGCTTGTTTGCACTCAGCCATGCCCCAGATGACAAAAGGTACAATCAATTGAGTGTCAGTAAGAGAATGCAAGTAAACATGACATCGTCAGACCAAATCTCCATGAGCCTGCAAACGAGGCCTAGACCGAATGATTGTCTCATCACTATGTTTGATCCATTCTGAGAGCTTCCAAGGTTTCTGCCACTTCCATTTGAACTGAAGCAGCCACTGATGATGACTCCTCTTCCATCTCCAAAGTTTTCCAGTTTGCCCAACAGCCAACAGCTTTGTCGATGATAACTGTCCAACTGGTATCCTCTGCACTCATGCAATTCCACCAGTGTTCATTATGGAAAAAACAGAGTTTTACAGACTGTCAGAAGAACAAGAAGTACCTTTCTTGTCTCGTCTAGAAATGCCACAGATTCTCTGACCGATCCATTAACAATCCCAGGAGTAAATTTCAGCTGTTTTGGTGCTGGAAGGGAAATTGGAGACAGAGGACCGCTCATATCATCCACATAGTGTTTAGAGGAAGCGCACGAGTTACCCTGATGATTTTCATTCAGAGCTGTAAGAACTAAGAACAATATATTTCTATCTCCAAATTTTCCTAATAGGTCCTACTAGAATTTCTTGTTTCCTGTTTTCAAGTTACTGGGCTATAATATTTCAAGGTCCTCCAATAGCCTTCCCTAATATCTCAACCCTAATGGATCAAAGCATCCAATGTTTATCATAGGATTGGATATCCAAATACTATGCATCATTTTAGAAGCAAAAAATGCAGATATGAAGCAAAAGTGTGACGGACAATGATAATTTCAGACTTAGATATCCTTATATAGTTTCAGACTTAGATATCCTTATTCTCACCGAATATGATGCAGCTAAAGCAATAGCAACAGCTTGTTCCCTCATCTTTTGGTCCTTTACAAGTCCTTTCCTTTGAACTTCACTTTGTTGTAGCAGACTTACAAGCTCGTTTAGTTGATCTTTCAGATCCTTAATTTCCATTTCTTTTTCCAGCAACTGGCACCTGTTGACGCATAAAAACTGCTATCAGACACTTCCAAAAGAAATCAGAATATCCTTTAGATTACAGAGAAGTACCCATAGATGTATAAACTAAATCCCAATTAATGTGAAGGGAGTTATCCTTGCAACAAAAAGGAAATGGCAACTTCACTTTTTAGTGCTCTATACTGGCATGCGGATTAAACTACTACATTTGGCTGCACATTTTTTAGTGTTCTATACTGGCATGCAGATTAAACTTCTACATTTGGCTGCTTCCAAAAGAACTACCAAATGCCAATAAATGAATGATAATATTTTAGAATTCGTTGGGTTACTTTGCTTCTGCAGTAGCAGTAAACATATGTTGAACCAGGTTCTTAGCTTCTCCCATTGAGCGCAACTGACTCCACTGTCCACGACTGATGAATGAACGATCTCTTTCTTCTGCCTCTGATAGTTGTGAAGCCATTGTCAAGATTGCATTTGAACATGTGGTCAGCATGCCCTCCAGTGAAGCAATTCTTGCCTTCCTTGTTGCTGGTGACATCAGGGAAAGTCTAAAATGGGTTGAAAGAAAGAACTGTTAATAACCCAAAAAAATAAAGAACAAATTTATTTGTTTATGTTACATGAACTCGATTTGAAACCTTAAACTTAAATTACTAAATGTAAGGCATTTGAACTGTTAAATCATGTAATGGTTCTATAGGTCAAGACATGGAGTCAGAAGGAATTATAACAATCTTATACCTTGATTCCCCATTCTGGCCAATCATAGTACAGTATACATCTTGGGAACTTTGATCCTCTTGTTTTAACAAGTTTAACTCCTCCACTAGTGCAGCTTGCCTGGACAACGACTGCAGTTAATAGAAAAGCACAAGCATGTGAAGCATACAAGAAAAGAAAAGGTTCAGATTCTGTACTCTTGCTTATGCTTCTCATGTTGACAACGCACCCTGTGCACATTCACCCTTATTTCCAGCTCATGGTCAAGCCACCTTTGAAAAGATTTTTCATTTCCCTGAAAGAAAACTCAAAGTTAAAACTCTCCTGAAATTTACTTCACAGAATTTTATACCACTAACTATTTCTTTTAGAAGTCAGTCACCCTTGTGCAAGACTTGATTTCATCTCAGTGGAGACTATAATGTCGTTAAGAAGGATACAAAAGACCTTCAATGTTAACATATTCATCGTGTTAGATTTCAGTGAAGTGTTAAAAGCCGAAATTATGGAATCAGAACTTAAACAACCCAACTACTGTTCTAAGTTTCTACCAACTCTGGACAAGCTCATTACCCTACTAGGAATAACTCATTACCTGGCCAGTCAATACAGGTCCACTGTGATTAGCTGCAAGATAAAACAAGCCTGTTAAGTTCTCAGAATCAATCACTAAAGACTTCCAATGTAAGGGGAAAACTGTTTTACCCAAGTTCTCCAGTGCAGGAGTCTTGCAAGCTTCCAACAACTCCTTTAGTCTTTTAGTAACCATAGCTGCCTCTTCTGTCTTTCTTTGAAGAACCTGGATTCCAACAGATACAGCCTCTTGAAACCATAGAATGTGAGAAACGAAGAGAGAAATCCAAGATAGTTAAAGCATATGATGGGGCAGGTTTTGGTCCTTTGAAAGATAGCGCGAATATGGTTAATGATGCATTAGTCTACGGTACCTTCTATGTTGAGTTTCTAACGTGCAGGCAGGAGATTCACAACGTTTATGTGTTAAGATGGCATTTGTTATAGTGCTGGATCTTCCCTGTAATGCAATTCCATGAATAAACCCTTTCGACAATGGTTTTAAATATTTATTTTATTTTATTTCATTTTGCATTTTTCTGGCTGCTCCTTGAGCTTCTTTCAGTCATTTTGTTTTTCTGCAATAGCTATCAACTTAGGACTAGACTGTACTAACTAATGTTGTAGGTGCATGAATTCCACACATAGATGGAATACTGATATCGGTTATTATTGTGGATATATATTCAGTATACGTCTACTATCGTGATTAAGTTCAACTAGTTACTTCTAGCACAATAAGTCAAGTTACAGGATAGACCATACATCATTTTCTTCAGACTCTGACTTAGAGCTGTGCATACTTATAAACCTATTCAATCTGTTCCATTAATTTCTAAAACCCTCCAACGCCTACAACAAGTTGGCAGTAGAAGCAGACCAAATAAAATGACAGTAGAAAGCTAGACGACAAAAAGAAGAAAGAAAAGATCAATGGATATGCAAAGTGACGGTACATTGCGATGGCCAATAATTTTCTCACCATTTTCTGGCGTTGATGCAGGACCTCTAGTTTATGCCGTTCATACTCATTTCTTCTACCCTCCTTCCTCAGCTGTTAGAAAAAACAAGCGAATGGTCTGGACTAAGGTTGAAATTCATAACCAAAATGGCAACGCTGTATAGTAACAAAGTAAAACATGTTGAGAACAAAACCCCTAATAATACAATCACAGCAACCAGGAGATGGGATAAATGTATAAGCAGGTAGCATTGTTGTTTAAACTATTGATAAGCAGGTAAGTTTCTCATTCAGATTTTCTAGTAATGCAGGTTTACAAGTACCAGATACAAAGAAGTTTCTTCAAAGTAGTCATTCTTAAATACCTTACAGTTGAAGTCCCTTGAGAAGCCAGTTTACAAAAAATCATAGTGAATGGACACAAGACATCATTCAACATGATGTATCAAAGAAAGTCAATTGGTGTCTTATGTGGAAAGCAAAGCACCTTTAGCAATTCTTTCTCTTGTGAGGCCTTCCATTGTCGAAATTGTTCTGCCTCTTGTTTCATCTTATTCTGCAGCTGGACCTGAAATATGAATGTGACAAGAGCAACAATTTAGAAGGTGTAGGATTTGGACTATTTCTAAAGAAAAGATTAAAGAAATCAACCTTTTGAGACTTAATATACTGTATTTCAACTTGCAACTTCTTTGCTGCTTCTTCACTTCGTTGTTTTTGCTTCAAAAGCTCAAACTGAGACTCTTGTTTCTTCTTAAGATCTAAAATCTGAATTACATGATAAAATCAAGTTCAAACTCTGTTCCAACTAAATGGTAATAATGAGATAATAGTAGTGCAAATCGTGACCTGTGTTTCAAGTGCTTTTAGTTTATGTTCATGAGTATCTCGTGGTTTCTGTGTGTGTCCATCAGAATTAGCAGCAAGGCTTTCAATTTCAGCCAACAGATGGTCCCTCTCTTGCTGAAGATAACTCACTTTATATCAACCATGATACTGAATTCATTGGAAACTAACGAACTTCCACTTATCTTTAATTTTACCTGCACAATTCTTTTCTCTTCCTCAAGTTCCACAATTTTCTTCCTAAAGTGCTTCTCCAAAGCTTCACTCTCAACCCGTCCAAAAAGTTTCATCTCACACTGCTCAATAAATAACGTAAAATGAATTGGAAATAACAAAAAGATAAGAGAGAGCAAGAGAGAGACCTAAAACTTAGCACCCTGGACAAACGTAATAATAAATCCATAACTTCAGACAAGAGAATGTTTAAAATGATCAGTGACTTCGCTTTTCAATGGTGAATTGTTTGTGTTTTTGCTACTTAGGAATTAAGGATGATTCTAAGAGCCACTTAGAGCCAAATAAGCCAGGTGACGTGCACTAAAACTTTTGCACGTTCCAAAAACTAGTTTATGTGCATCTTCAGCAATGGTTAAGAGTACCACCATTCAGAAATTGTAATAAAAACATTGGACTTAACGGCCTACCTATTTGAGGGAAATTTGAGATTGACATTCAGAGCTGGAATAGCAGCACTGATAACTTTCAACTGGCATGCAACAAATACCAGTAGTCTTCATGTCATCAAGGGCTATTTCCAAAAGATACCATGCAAACTGAGAAATTCTCTAAGCAATTTGTAATTATGTTTTGATATTTCTTACAAAAACCTTAATCTACTTATGACCAAGTACACCTTATTTGTCAGTGACCAAGTAGGATGAGCATACTACATCGCTGCATTGATTCTCAATCTTTTGACCGACTAACTTGTTTACTGAACCAATCAATAAATGCATCATAGAAAATAAGGCCCATGAATTAACCTCTTTTTGCACCACACGTTTGTTTAGCTCATTTAATTGTTTATCCATAGCATTCTGCATAAGAGCATGTTCCCACTCTTTTTCTGCATCATAAATTTCTCCAGAACTTTCCCCTGGCAAAAAATATAGAGCATATTATCAGACAAATGTCCAAAGGAAAAAAGCAAGTTGTTTGATGAAATATTTGCAATGAACTGGTGGAGAAGGATGGGGAGGGCGCAAGCAGTCATCAAATTGAATTATGCAGACTTGTGCATTCATGACCACCCTTCCCCATACCCAGGGATGTATATTGTAGGACCTTGCATGTGAAAAGTATATATATGCGAAAGTAGATACTAATCGTGTCAAGAAAAAGAAAAGGGCATGCAATTTATCTATGTTATATGCTCATGATTGGGATACTGTAGACACATGCATGATTTACCTGATGTGGGTTCATCCATTTGATAATCAGATGAGTCCATACTCTGAAAATCCCTCTCATGGCCATCAGATTTTGCAGAAGAAGAGTAGCCCTCCTGAAGGAGAAAACCAAAAGGCACGTCAATGATTCCAGAAATTGAAGTTTATCATGTCAACTGTATTAGTCAGATGAATGTAATTGAAGACACTGTACCGAAACTAAAGGAAACAATTTGCAGCCCTACCCACAGAAAAATAAACAACCAAATGGTAGATAAAAGAAAAGCATCTTGATTTTCCACTGACATACTTCAGTTTCAAGTGGTTGTACAGTACCACATCGGCTCCGGTATTCATGGAGTTCTTGAGTGAGGTCCTCATTGGTTGCCTCAAGCCAAGCAATTCTATCCTTAAGAATCTGTCAGACCAAGTATATCATCAACTAATACATACCCCATCAAAATATAAATGCATACCCCATCAAAATATAAATGAACTCAATTAGGTTAGAACTAAAGTTCTCGCATCAATCACAGACTTGCAGTTCCTCCGAGGGAGATCCTCCTGTACGAGCACACAGTTCTGCTTGTAAGTACTTCAGCTGCTGGCGCATCATTTGAATCTCATTGGATATTAAATCTCTATTTACCTTCACAACAACAAAAGACCATTGGTTTCATCCAGGTCAGATCAATATTTATATTTTACAGGGTATATAAAATAGTGTAAAATGGTTGTAAACCACTTACAACAGGCTTATTTTGAATATTTCGAGCACGATTTGCATATTTGAGGGTATTGAGAGTTTCCTCCCCATTGATGTCAGCAGGACTGATGCAAGCTGGAAGAAAGAAGGAATTCACGAGAAATAAAATAAAGTCCATATTACTATTCTATCAACAGTTTTATACAACAATTCAGAAAGTAATAACATAATCAGAAGTACCAATCATCACAGTTTTGCTATTTCCACCAAGTGAATCCTGTAAAAGGGTGCAAACAAGCAGAAATTTCAGAACTTCAAAGAGAAATATGAAGTGAAGAATGAGAAAACGCATAATATTCTCAATTAGATTACTCTATTCTTCCTATGTTCTAGCGACAGACGTAATCATCTTCTTAGCATTTCTTTACACAGGCAACTCATGCCTCTATTAGTACTACAGTTAAGATCCAAAATCTGTGACCCGTTTAAGGTCCTCCATGAAACTATCCCAAAGCTTCAAATCACAAACTCATCATCTAATCTAGGGACTAGACCAAATTGTTAATGCTCAACAAGTTCAGAAACCTCAATGTATCTCTTCAATAGAAGAGTTAACAAATAGTTTGACTAAACATAAATTACCTGCAAGAGTCTTGTCAGTTTACTATCTCTATAGGGAACATGCACACCCTCTTTTCGCTTTTTCTCATCCCCTAGGGCACTGATGACATTACCAAGTGCCAGAAGCCCTTTATTAATGTGAATACCTGCTCAAAAAGTAAAAGTTCCACTGCTTACCCTTGTAATACCATGATGATGAGAGAACAATAAAGTGCAGAATCAATACATCAAGCAACATGCTATTATTTACCTTCTTTCAAACGGAGTCCATAGGAGCCAGTTCTTTTTGCTCGTTCTGATCCAGCTAGGTCTACCAAATGGAGTTTTGCACATACATACTCCTCAACCATATCCTCATCTGGAGTGTCATCAACAGGAGAAACTGAATGGAGTTTGCGCATCTGTTCCAATGTGATTGTGAATATCGCATGTGACCGACTTTAACATGTAGGAGGAGATGACATCCATTAGATTATGAAAAATGTTAAGTTGCAACCCCAATGATAAATCTTCCTTGTACCTACTCCTTTCAATAAAGTGTACATTCTGATACCAACAAGAATGCATAATTCAATAAAAAATAGTATATGCCAAGAAAGAAGATTCATACTTTGTGATGAACCATGAATGTGAAATAACAATTTCTTTTTGGGTACTTTGGAAATCAAGATATCAGTTTTTAGCAAAATTGTTTTGTTCTTAACCCCGCATCAGTTTAAACTATACACTTGAGAGAAAGTTCTGATTGACTTGAAATCCCACATCAATTAGATTGACAACCTCACAATAGGAATAAATGGAGACGATCAGTCAGAAACTGGATTTGTATCAGGCAAAGAGGCCATATAATGGATGTTTCATTCATCTGAGACAATTATAAAGTCCCATTAGCAGGACATTTCTAATTAGAGGGAAGGCAATCTTGGTTGTTGATGATCACCTGGATTGATTGTTCATATTTGTACTTCCGGTTGCCCTGCTTATTGATCCTTGCTCTAGGCAAGAAGCCATTTCTTGTAATGTACTAACAGCTATTTCTGTTGAACCCATTAACGTTATAACTCCATTTGAGGATTCACGAATTTGTATTGGAGGCTTCCCAGGAATCGCCAATTTCCCAGCATGTCCATTATTAGTCACTGTCTTGCCCTCAAATACAGAATCCAGCAAGTCTTTCACTTCTTCCTTCAGAATCTTCGATGTGAAACCAACTTATTAGTTCAGAAGCAGGTGTAAATAAGCTAAAGAGCAATTTTAGAAAAGAGAAGCTAAGCAGCTAGTTCTTCAAACTTGATAGAAATACTTTATTGTGATTCTCTTCCTCCCAATTTTCCATGTTATTAGAGCCAACAGATGATGACATACAATGCATACTGCTGAATCGATTCTGAATAAAACGGTTTGCAGGTTTTTTCTCCTTAATGTGTTTTGTGATTTAATATATGACAAAACCAGTAATGTTAAGGATTAATGTCTCTTCCTGGAAAGCATATCGTAAAGACATTGAGCACCAATACTATGTATGGTGCATGATGAAGACAAAACCAATAAGTCCCCAGTCATAAGATGTTGCCATTTATGCAAAATATCAGATTCTTAAACGTGAACCTATGCATCTTTTTAACATCCTCGAGTTAAACCTCACATCTAAATAAGTAGAGCTAATGTCCATGGCCAATCTCTTAGCACTCCTACCAAAAGATGATTTTACTATTTGGAAGCGTAAATTGGAAATTAGACCATTAACAAATACCTCTATAAAGGAAACATGCAATTGAAACTCTGCCTGATGTTTCAGTTTTCCAATCTTCTTGAATAATGCATTCATAACCTGAGGAATTACTCCGGGCTGACTACCCTGCTTCAAGCCAGTTCCCATGGTATAAGTTTTACCGGATCCAGTCTGCAACATGATTATACATGAAATGTTTATCAAAAAGGGTACGTTACAATCAAAATGTAAAAAGTTTGTAAAATGAACCAATTTTCTAGAGAGCACGAATGTTATGTTACCTGACCATATGCCAGCACAGTGGCATTGTATCCTTGGAACAAACCATCAACGAGCGGAGCAACACATTGTTCAAATATAACATTTGGTGAAGAGCCACCATTCCCATACACATGATCAAATGTGAAAGAATGTGTACCAATTTGTACCTACGCAAAAATCAAAACACAACCAAGTTTTAACCATCGAAAGCCAGAATTGCAAAAGATGTTCTCTACCTATGAGAGGAATGTGCAGGATATGGTGTTGAACTTATTCCTTGAATTAGCATTGTTTTAATGCAAGTTCAAATTAGCCTTCCTAGCCAAACTTGTGAAGGAGATATGCATTCCATCACACTTAAAGTTTCAAATCCAACAGTTCTTGGGTAAATTTCCTAGAAATAGCCAACTTGAGTGACCAAAGAACAAATGCACATTGTAAGACAGCAAATAGGCAAAACCTAATAGATTCAAACCATTAAACTCGTAAAGACCAGAGAAACAAACCCAGTCCACGAAAATTGCAAACTAATCTCTCATGTTACAGAAAAACATAGAATCCTTTCCAGTCTCACCCAAGTCAAACATTCCAAATAACTTTCCACTTCAGAAACCGTAAAGTAGGAGAAATTGTGGGATTAACCTGAGGCTTTCCAGGAGTCACTGTAACACATTCTCTACAACCTCGGACGAGTTCGTCACCCACAAGTGGGCGTATGTGAACTGCAACTTTAACACTACAATTCTCTGTTGCATCCATGAACACTACTTCCCTTTCTTTTTCAACTTCTTTTGAGAACCAAAAAAAATGAAAGAAGATGGGCAAATGTGAGGACTAATAGTGTAGAAAGACTAACAATCTCATTGTCTAATCAAATGGGGTTAGGATCATGATGAAGATGGGTGCTTTTAGAGAAAAAGGCAGGAGCTTGGTGGTTGAAGAATGGAGTTGGGAGTTGGGTTTGTGTAACAGAAGGTAGGAGGATAAGTGGAAGCGGCAAAAGAAGTTGCAAGTAACAGAAAAGAGAAGCAAAAGAGACAACAACCTTAATCAATCACCACTGTCACTTTCCTTGTTCTTCAATGCTCCTGCTCTCGTTGGAGTACTTACTACTGACTGGGAGGAAGGGGTCAAAAGCTGAGGTGTTTGGTGGATACCTTAGACTTAATGCTGTCAGATATGCTCCCTATCATTCAAAAGTCCACCGCTTTGGTGGTCTTAACTACCCAAATTGCCCCTCTCAGTTTTCCACTCCAACACTTGTCTTCTCAGGAAAAATAACAAAGTATCAGAACCATATAACAGTATTACAGTAATAACTACAGTGAACTGATCTCTCTACCAAGATTCTTGGAAGACTAACTACCCAAACCCAAAGTACAAGTCCGATACTAACTTATCAGAAATAATTCTCATAATGGATGCATTTGAGAAAACTAGCCAGTAAAACTAACTTACGTATACTTGTCTTCAAAATTCCATGTACTAAAAGAACATCTTTAGCATTTCTTGTATTATAAAACGTTCATGGTACCATATGTACAACAAGAGATTCTGGTGTACCAAAATAGACAAGACCTCCAATTTCAACCAAGCAAAACCAGTTCTGTGACGCATTTATAAAATGGAAACATGAAGCTGGCATTTTGGACGGCGGAGAGGTTGGCACAGAGCTTAGTTTTAAATGTCTAGTTATAAAAGGTAAGACTAAAACCAATGTCTTGGCCACAATAGAACAAAGTGGAGGAAGGAACAAAGTACAATCCTTAGGGTCCTCTCTCACATGGTTCTGCCAACAAAAAATAAAATAAAATAAAATAAAACTTATCCTCTTCATTCTTTTACTTTAAAGCCTAAGGGTCCTCACAACTCACACTCATACCTAAACCTCATATTTTACGTTTGGTAGCTAGCTCCTCTTCTCTTTAACCTCCCACTGTTCTGGTTGGTTCTTTTTCTCCATTTTTCTACTTCTCTTTTCTTTTGCGGCTATAGGAGGTTGAATATGTATAGCCTTTTTTTGCTTCATTAGCTTAGGACCTTAGGTTAGTTATTCCTTCCTTCCCGAGTATACCAACCTTCAGATTAATCTACAATTTGGATTATGGTAGGTGTCATCCATGCACTGACTAGACACTGCAAACGAAAGTGGTGAGAACTTTTTGTACAAAAGGGTTTTGAGTCCCCAAATTATAATAATAGAAACAAATTCTGATGTGGTAACACACATAAAACAAACAAAAACTTGGAAGAACACGTGTGATTAGAAAGGTGTAGTTTTCTGCACATTAATGTGATTTCTTTACTTAATGTTGGTGTATTAAGATATGTTGGTTTATGCCCTACAGCCAATCGCTTTGGTTGTAGTTTAGTGACAAATTATTTAAAAGGCATATTTATCTT
>JAOQMP010000210.1:5168100-5181032 GCA_027563575.1 Erythroxylum pedicellare
AAGGTACGAATTAAATTTCCGCTTTATTTTGATTCGTGTTAATCATTTTATAGAATTAAATAGATCTTGATTTTCGGGAAATCAAAAGTCACGAAAAGGTTTCATGATTATTCCGCTGCGGTTCGGATCAGATCCGGACCCGATTTCTCAATAAGATAAAAGTCTGACAATACTTAGACGACTGTGGGAATGTAGTTTAAGTTCTGAGCTAAATCTCAACCTCAGGACTTTCCTTTCCTTTACTTACAAATCCTTATTTGTGGATTTTTCCCTGAAGCGGCCATGGTTACACAGGGGGGCCAACGCAGTGCACACACGTGGCTCCAAATACCACTTTTATTTAGGTACATGTTCGTTTCAATGATTTGACGTTAAGTAATAACAAAAACTCACTCAAGTTGTTATAGTATCTGTTTGGTCTGAACCAACGAATCAAGCAAACATCTTTTTTTTCCCAAGAGGGGATGATTAGGATCTATAACCAACAACAATTAGAACCGCATTACATATTAGTGTTGCGACTTGTGAGTTGAAAAGCCATTGTTGATACTTGATAATGTTAACAGAAACTAGACTTAAATTGAGGGTTCAGACTTCATCAACCTTGCCTTGACAAAAAAGCAACAAGTCAATGCATTGCCATAAAAGCTTCTATTCAGGGTAAAAGGAACATGATAAAATAATTTCCAATATTTCATGGAAAAAATGCCTAAATTCTATCTAATTCTATTCCGTTTAACATAACATTAATTGACCGACTTCAGTTTAATCGGATTCATATTTAGTATAAGTTCAAAAAATAATTCGCTTGACATGAAATCTAATCCAAATTATTTTTGCACCTATAATTGATTTTAATATCTCGCATTATCAGAAAATATTAAAAATTTATATTTTGATGCATTTTACGTGACGCTTGTGAAAATGCACCATCTAAGATGACATGTATTAAGTCAAGTTTTAAGTAACCAGTTCATAAGGTTCCTCGGATAAAGTCATAATAAATGAAGTCCTTTTTTTGTATTTTTACAAAAAACTGCTTTATCATTTTATAGTATATTAGTTGCTACAAAACTCACTATCTAACATGGCATGTAAATATAAGAAGGAAGTTAGGGGCACAACGATGGACGGTTGAGAAATTGTAAGAGCTTTCGTATTGCCTGTTGTCCAACCAACGCTTCTCGACTCTGCAAGCTTACATAATTTCGAGGGATCGAAATGGGTGCAACAATTCGGTCAACGGCTTGTGAGCCAGTGCTGGAATGAACCATCAAAAGAAATAGACGCCATGTGCACCCTATTGGAAACAATTCCATAAGGCATCCAAAGCTACTTTTTAAAAATTCACTTCTATGCTTATCCCAAAGTTACAATTTGATGTTGAATGTTGGAATGTTAAGTGCCAAAAAAAAAAAAAAACACAGTTCCTTGATGGAAATGGACCAACTCGATTTCGATCTGATCAGGTTTTAGTCAATATCAGAATATCTTGTTTGTCGAATTAGTTCATATTAGACTCTTAAATCTGATAGTAAAAGATATTTCATTAAAAAGAGAAGCACCAACTTCATCTCAAGGAAAGACACATGTTGTGATATTCAAACTAAACGCAATGTGTTTGGAAAATTACCTTCCTCTCTCTGATGACACTTGTGTTCTTTTTCCTACGGTATGCAGGTAAGTTTCTGTTTTTCTTTCCGTTTATTCTCCACAGACCTTTTACGCCAATCTGGGACCCCAGGCTCACTTTGGTGGAACCTACCGATATGATTCCCCGATTTTCTGTCAATTTCTGCTTTGGTTGTCCTCCCCCAAAAACAAATCTCTATACTCATTGTCGTTGCATTTTTTCTCTAAACCAATGGACCAATTAATTGAGTCTGAAGCTAAACACTGAAAAGTGGGCAATTCGTTATGAGAGCAAGGATGCGTTTTTATGGCTCAATTATACATGTGGCCCTCTTTGTTTATGATCGCAACACTATTCTCAGTCACTGTTTCTTACTTTTTAGTTTGTGCAGAATCAAGTTATAGCCATGGCAATAAGCTTTTTCTATGTGGCTCAAAGGCCAAAGCTGGGTTTGATTCTTTATCCTTTTCTTTACAGCTTGATCATTGAATGTTTGACAGTACCATCATGTGGACTACTGCAAGCTCTGATAGTGGTTTTCATTATAACTCTGAACATAAATTGTGCCCTTCTGCACTTTCCTTTTCTCTCTACCCAAAAAATGGCAGATTTATTAAAAGCGTGTGTGGTTAATAGAAAGTTAGTTACAGAAAGCTAGAACGCATCAGACAGAAAATTTACAGAGGAATTGCATTGAATTGAATTACAGAAAGATGGTGGAAATGTGAGGTGATTGAATCGCTGGCCATTCATAATGGTATATATTCATGAACCTATAACTTCTCTGCACCCCACCTAAGCATAGACCAAGTTGAGTGTGTTCTAAGACGATATCATTTTAACATAAGAATCAAACCTTTTAAATTCGAATCTTAAGTCTGAATTCATTGGCTTTAAATTGAATCGACCTTGGGCCCTGCCTCCTTGATTGAAAAAAGAAGAAGACATAATTGTACTTATGATTTGATAAAGGTGTGATCAATTCGGATTCACCTCAAGTAGATTTTATTCAATAATGAACATTTTGTTAACTAAATTAATTATTAATCACGGTACTTTTCTCATCCAAAATCAGATAGAAATTTTCAAAAGATCACTTGATAACTAATGATTACTTGTTTAAAATTATGAATAGTAACGAGTAAGTCTTATTCGAAAGACCTGACCTATGTTGTTGCAGGCCTCTAACCCATACTCTAATGGGATGCATGGTGAGCTCTTGCCATCTGAACTAAGGATTATGTCTATATATGTTTTGCGTTGATATTGTATTTGTGTAAATGTTAAACATTTAGCAGATTATCACATGACTATTATTTTTATAATTTGCATTATGAAAACGATTTTGGATAAAATGTTTTAGTGATTAATTATTAGAGCTTAGCCACAGCAATCTTAATTATATAAAATTATATATTTACGTAATCAATCACATAAAATTTTGAGACATTTAATTGTAGTTAATTATTTTAGTATAATAAATTTTATCTCACAGAAATTTTTATTATATTTGAATGATTAATTATGATGAAATATCAAATTATTTTCTAATTTTCCCATATGTATTAGAAATTGGTATATAATTTGACAGTTTTACCATAGAGTTTAGCAAAAATCTGTTTGAATTAAAAATTTAGCCTACATGTAAATTTTTTCATCTTTTGATTTATATCTTTTAAGATATGTTTTACATTGGTAATACATGTACATAATTTTTCAGTCTCAATTTATTGATAAGTAGCATGTATGTTTAAATTATGAAGTTATTCAAACTGTTAGTTTCTTTGATACAAATTGTGAAAATTTTGAATTTAGGGGTGAAAACTATAAGATTTGGAAGGAGATAATTCTTCTTCATCTAGAATGGATGGACATTGATTATGTTGCCCTAATGAACGAACCACCTAAGGTAACAGAGGCTTGCACTATAGCTGAAAATGCTCTTTATGAACTGTATGAGCAATCTAATCACCTAAGTATGATGTTTATTAAAACCAAGATTCCTGCTAGCATTCGTGGTTCTGTAGAACAACATGATAATGTCCGTACTCTACTGAAGGCTATTAATGAGCAATTTAAAACTTCAAACTAAGCATTTGCAAGTACCCTGATTATGAAATTTTCATCCACAAGGTTCACCGGTGTTCAAGGTGAGCATGAGCACATCATGAAGATGACGGACATTGTGGCTCAGTTAAAGAAACTAGAGGTTAAGATGTTTGATTCTTTGCTTGTGCATTACATTTTGAACACTTTTCTACCACCATACAGATCCTTTATAATCTCTTATAATACGCATAATGATAAGTGGTCAATAAATTAATTAATGATCATGCGTGCCCAAAAGGAAGGGAAATTATCAATGGAATAGAGAGAGAGAGAGTTTGTAGAGTGCACATTTAGTTGTTCAAGGAAAGAAGAAAAATCAAGTCAATATAAGGGGAAAAGATCAAATAACTATCCAAACTGACATTAAGAAGGAATCCAAATGCTTCTTTTATAAGAAAAAATGGCACATGAAGAAGAATTGTTTCAAACATAAGGAATGACTTGAAAAGGAAGAAAATTTTACCTCACCTGTTTATTTTGAATCTAATATGGCTGAAGTTTGTCATGACAAATGGTTGATTGATTTTGATTGTACAATTCATATTACAAATGGGTTCCAAGATTGGCAAAACCCAAGGAAGCCAGTGGGAAATAAGTAGTATATCTTATCTGAAAACAAGATACGTGCACATGTAGAAGCTGTTAGGGATTGCAATTTAATTTTATGTATTGTTTTTATTTTAAAATTAGAAAAGACATTTTATATTTCCAATTTCTTTAGGAAATTGATTTCAGTTTCAAGAATTGTACCACTTGGATATTTCTTTCATTTTTCAATCAAATCATTATTGGGAATAGTGCATTATTTGATTTTCTTTTCTGTTTTAATTTACAAGATAATATTTGTTACAATGCAACATATGTTCATGTTGTAATAAAACGTTATGTCACCAATGAAAATTCCTCTATGTTGTGGTACCGAAGATAAGGACATATCTCCATAGAAATGATTGAAAGATTAGTGAATGACGGAGTACTTAGTACTTTGGATTTTGCTTATTTTGAAACATATGTGGACTGCATAAAGGGAAATCAAACCAACAAATCAAAGAAAGGTGTCAGGAAAAGTTCAGACATATTAGAAATCATACATACAGATATTTGTAGTCCAAATATAGACTCGTATGATCATAAATACTTTATCTCATTTATAGATGATTACTTACAGTATATGTATCACTACTTGCTTCATAACAAGAATGAAACACTAGATGCTTTCGAAATATTCAAAGTTGAAGTAGATAAACAATGCGGTAAGCAAATTAAGATCATGAGATCTGATAGAGGTGGAGAATATTATGGTAGCTATACTAAAGGTGGACAGATACCTGGTCCATTTGCGAGATATCTTTAAGAAAATATGTTAGTAGCCTAATACACTATACTTGGATCTCCGGGCCAAAATGGTGTGACAAAATGGAGAAACTGAAAATTATTAGACATGGAACGGAGCATGTTGAGTAGCTCCAATTTTCCTAAGTCCTTGTGGACTGAAGCTCTTAAGACTACCATGTATATATTAAATCGAGTACCAATCAAGGCTATTCCAAAGATGTCATTTGAGTTTGCAACATATAATCATTTAAGGATGTCATCTGAAATAAGAATTTATAATCTATAAGAGAAGAAATTGGACATGAGAACCATAAGTGGGTATTTCATTGGATATGTTGAAAGGTCTAAAGGAGACATATTCTATTGTCCATCACATCACACTAGAATTTTGGAATTAAAAAATGCAAAATTTCTTAAGAATTATTTGATTAGTGGGAGAGATAAATTTCAAGATATGGTTTCTGATAATGATTATATAGATACTCAACCTGCCACTTCAAACAATAACACGATTGTCATTCACAACGATCCTTAAATTCAAATAGACATTGTACAACCAACTGTTGAAGTTCAACAACCTACTGTAAACATAAATGACAGTTAAGAAATTCCATAAGTTGTTGATAATCTAGTCGCTCCAGTTATTCAAGAATAACTTGAAAGCATTCAACAACTAGTTAAATAGCAGATTCTACAGGAGGATGTTGGTGCAACATAAAAAATATATACTAGAACAAGAAAATCAGCTATTACTAGCGATTATGTTGTATATCTATAAGAATCTGACTGCAATACAGGAGCCGAGAATGATCCTAAAACCGTTTCATAAGCCATAAATTGCAAAGAATTAAATTTATGGTACAATCTCATAAAGGAAAAACATGAAGAATGACAATGTTTAGGATCTTGTTGAGTTTCCTAAAGGAGCAAAACCCATAGACTGCAAATGGGTATTTAAGACAAAGAAAGATTTATTAGGCAACATTAAAAGATAAAAGGCAAGACTCATTGCTAAATGATTCACTCAAAAAGAAGGAATAAATTACACAGATACATTTTCAATTGTGTCTAAAAAGATTCACTTCGTATAATTTTGGCATCGGTTATTTGTTTTGACATGGAATTATGTCAAATGGATGTGAAAACAACTTTCTTAAATGGTGACCTATAGGAAGAGATTTACATGAAACAATTAGAGAGATTCTCCTCTAATAATAGTGAGCATTTGGTTTGTAGCTTAAAAGATCCATATATGGATTGAAACAAGCATCTCGCCAGTGGTATTTGAAATTTCATGATATTATCTCATCATTTGGTTTTGAAGAAAATATTATAGATCAAAGTATATTCTAGAAGAGAGAGTAATTTTTTTTTTTGGTATTATATGTGGATGACATATTACTTGAAACTAATGATAGGGGTTTGTTACATGATGTGAAACAATTTATCTTTAAGAAATTTGAAATGAAAGATATAGGTGATGTGTCTTATGTGATTGGAATTAAGATTCATCGAGATAGATTTCGTAGTACTTTGGGTTTGTATAAGAAAACCTATATCATAAAGTTTTAGAGAGATTTGAGATGAAAGATTGTTCACCTAGTATAGCTCTCATTGTGAAAGGAGATATGATCAATTTGGACCAATGCCTGAAAGATGAATTTGAAAGGAAACAAATGAAAAACATTCCATACGCTTCTGCAATCGGAAGTCTAATGTATGCTTAGGTTTTTACAAGACCTGATATTGCATTTGTTGTTAGAATGTTAGGCAGATATTAGAGTAATCCAAGATTAGATCATTGGAGAGTTGCAATGAAAGTATTGAGGTACCGTTAAGGGACCAAGGATTACATGTATATGTACAGATGAATGGACAATTTAAAGGTAATACGGTACTTAGATTCAGATTTTGCTGGGATTCACTAAAATCGACTTCAAGTTATATCTTAATGTTTGCCAATGGAGTCATACCTTGGATGAGTGCCAAGCAGTCTTTGACTGCTACTTCCACTATAGAGATTGAGTTTGTTTCTTATTTTGAGGTTACATCATATGGTGTATAGCAAAAAAGTTTCCTGTATGAGCTTAGAATCATGGATTCCATATCTAGGCCATTGAGAATATATTGTGACAATTCAGTTGTTATTTTTCTAGCTAAAAATAATAAGAGTGGTAGTCGGAATAAACGAGTCGACATCAAGTTTTTATCTATAAGGGAATGTGTTAAGGACAAGAAAGTGGTTATTGAAGAGGTTAGCACTAAATTGATGATAGTTGACCCTTTAACAAAAGGCATGCCACCAATGAAATTCAAGGATCATGTTGTTAGAATGAAACTGAGTTCCCTTATATAGTTTTCATTGTATGAACAATGTTGTTTTCGTGAAACTCTTATAATAGTTGCTCATATTATGGTAGTTTAACACTCATTGTGGTCCAATGTTATGAATTTAGTAGGTATAAATGCCCTAATTTTGTGGTAACTCATAATGTGCTTAATGGGAGCACATTCATATAAGCTTTTTCTTGCAGATTTTGCTTGTTTTCTCTTATGAAAAATATACACCATTAAATTGGAAAATGAGAGCTTGGAATAATTCTAAAATGCAAACTCTTCAAACATAAACAACAATGATTAAAGGTATTTCATTTTCTTCCATATTTAGTTTAAGTTCATACTATTATCTTTATAATTATTTTGCATAATTATGACATTCATTACATTGGTGAAAACGTGTTACCAAAGTTAATAATATGAATTTACTTCAAGTTTTTGTAATATTGAGTTACTAAATGTAAAGAAATTGTTTCAAAACTATAACGTCTAGTAGGTTAAATTATTTAAATAGGACGTCACATATTTTAAGTTAATGAATGAATTTTTACAAGTTGACAAAAATATAAATTTGCTAGATTTTAAAGTGTTAGTAGGGCTGTTATGTAATGTGATTTTATTAATAATGATAAAGAATTATTTAGATAGATCTTTTATAGAGCATTAGAATATAATTTGCCAATAGAACTTAAAAGTTCAATATATTATACTAAACTCAATATATATATATGTGTGTGTATTACAAAGCTTAAGTCTTGTTTGGCATAGTTTTTATTCTTTAACTTTTACTTGTTTAGTTACTAACAATTAACAAAAAATTAGGATGAATTTTAAATGTTGGCAAGACTTTTATTGAAGTGTGGGTTAAGCTAGAATAAGATATCTATAATTACTAATAAAGAGATCAGCAATAATGAGATATTATTATAATATTATGAAGAAATTATTAAATATTGATTCTTATCAAATTATTATTATCAATTATTTTTTATATTTGATTTTTAATAATTATATTATCTTATTTTATTGATAATATATTAAGTAAAGCATTTTTTCAATTCTTTAATTTTTTCCTTATCATAATTTTTTCTATAATTTAACAATTTTATAAATTATTAAATTTTTTAATAAAACCATATAATAAAAAAATATGATTAAACAAGATTTTAATTAATTTTTAATACTAAATGTTAACATAATTATTAGTAAATACACATATTTTTATTATAATTTGTGATTTCTATTCTTATTCCATTAAAGGAAGATGAAATGAGAGTTGGTGTGGGCTATTAATATTGCCTATTGGGATGGGCCTTGTGCATATAAAATATAATACGATGATTCTCCTATCCGTTATCGGACGGTCTGGATCTGTCAGTTTTAAGCGTCGATCTTACGCCACTATAATCTTTTTATTTGTACGTTTTCGAATAATGATTTATTTTTAATGAAAAAAAGGAATGAATAATTCACTTCCATTTTAGGTATAGACTTCCCGTATTAGAAACACTTGCTTCCGTTGAATGCAGTTTGAGTTGAAATTGGGTATTGGGGAGAGTTAAGAAAGGCGGAGGTTAAGAATGTCGGGAGGCATCGCACGTGGTCGTCTGGCAGAGGAGCGAAAGGCTTGGCGCAAGAACCATCCCCATGTCTGTAATATATTTCTCTCCCAAAACGATTACTTGAATAAACTGGATGTGGATTTTCTTTTAACATGTTTTAGGTTACTGTTTTTTAATTGTTTGTTTTTTTTGTCATTTTGCAAAGCTTTTCATTTTGTGTTTTGGTTTGGCAAGTTTGGAGTTGAGTTATTTTTATTTTCGTTTCGAAATTCTAGGGTTTTGTGGCCAAGCCAGAGACTTCACCAGATGGAACAGTGAATTTGATGGTGTGGCATTGCACTATTCCTGGAAAAGCTGGTGTAAGTATTTTTCTAGATTTATTTGGTTACTTATAGTTTAATATTCGTCTTGCTAAGAATAAATTGAATGGTTCTGATGTTCTGGGTATGGGTTGATTGTGTTTAGTTGTCTGTAATTTGGAGTGCTTGCTGTTGCTTGTTCAAGTAGTATCTTCGTGATCTATTCGCATAATTAAGGCTGGAAAGATAAACTCCGTGGGGGGTTTTCATCCGCCAGTTGACTAGTGCCCCACAGTAGGCTATAGTTTATGATTGCTTCTACCTGGATCTGTTTGAATTGATGATGATAAGCTAAGAGAAACAGGATGTAAAATGGTCAATTTTTGTTTTGTGATGGTCATTTGGTTCATTATTGTCTTGGTTGCTTGCTTTTCAGATCTAAACAGCCGTGAATTCTACTTTTCAGTTTCTTCGTACATTTCTGCTGATTGGTATAGTATGAAACATATTGACAGAGGGAACTTGTGTCGTGGCTGTGTTCACATGCTTGTAACCTTCCAATTTGTTCTTGAAAATGTCAGGAGCACATATGTCTTATTGATGCTTTCAATAATATTTTATATAATGCTTGTATTAAGTATCCTTTTTGTACTGACGGGATACATGGTAAAGGCCCAGTAAAGAAAATCTTCCCATTTTCCATTCCAAGGAAATAAGCACAAACCAACCTATATATAGGAAATTTCTTGCTCGCTTTCTCTGATCTGTCAGCATATGAACTTGTTTCCTTCCTGCTCTCCTGATTTGTACTGCCCCACAGATTATTTGTTCTTTGCGACTATGATCTTTATTCTCTTTATGTCCTTTGAAGGGTTTCTTCTCATGGTTGGACTAGTGATTAAGACAGTAAATGGGAAGGTGTAAGTCTATTTTGTTGAGTCTTTTTGTGTGGGAGGCAGTTGTAATCTTCAGAATGATTATTTGGCTTTGAAGATGGTGGTCATGTGGACATAGCAGAATGCATGTGTAATTCAAACGTTGATCCCTGACTCTGGTCTTTATTTTTCTTGTTATTCTGGGATATGTAACATATTTGTTTGAAATTTGAGGAGATGCTTGCTCTTACCTTCTTTGGATGTTACATGTGCTCATTGCATTAATATTCCCTCCATTATGCCTGTTAGAATTTACTCATATTCTCATTTCATTCATTGTTCTACAATGTTGTAGACTGACTGGGAGGGTGGTTACTTTCCGCTCACACTTCATTTTAGTGAAGATTATCCTAGCAAGCCACCAAAGTGTAAATTTCCTCAGGGATTTTTTCATCCAAATGTCTACCCATCTGGGACTGTTTGTCTTTCTATACTTAACGAGGACAATGTAAGTATCATATGTTCCTTTGATGATTAATTATAGTTTCTGTTTTGGCTACAGTTGTATTGAGTGTATTGGTTATGTAGGGGTGGAGGCCAGCCATCACAGTGAAACAAATTTTGGTGGGAATACAGGATTTACTGGACCAGCCAAATCCTGCTGACCCTGCACAAACTGAAGGCTATCATCTCTTTATACAGGTATGGTGTGTTTGATGAATTTGTTTGCATCACTCTTTTGACACTATGTTCATTTTCTCCGAGACCAACCTCTTTGTTTTAGCTGAAATTTGGTTTAGGCTTCCACTTGCCTGTCCATCCAAAACCTTCATGGCCCACTTATCTATGATTTTTTATTATTGCGTGAGCTATTCAGTATGGAAGGGGCTGATCCATAATTAAATTGATTAAGACATATTTCTAAAGTGTTGCTGTTTCTAAAGCAAAATGAATGACAGAGAGCTCCTTGCTGAATTTCGTTCAGATTGGATGATCTATCATCATAATTGATGGAGGCTTCTCCACAAAATCTTGTTTTCCTCACACTTAGCATCAGAGATCTGTATTTCTGATGGCCTGTTATCGATGGTAAATGTCACCTTGATACTAATATGTGGTATGTGTTATGTAACAATATGACTTCATGTTTGTGTGAGGGAAAAGTGATGATAAAGGAAGTTACTTGATGTCTACCCATAGGTTTTGGTTTTTCACCCTTAGAACTTCTTGGCGTTTCTATCTCTCAGCATCATAAGGAAGTTAGTGGTGACTTAAATAGGATTGTTCACCTTGTTATTCTCATAATGTCCTACATGGGTTGTTATGATTTGGTGCAGGATGCTACAGAATATAAGAAAAAAGTGCGACAGCAAGCTAAGCAATATCCTCCTCTTGTTTAGCGCGAAGCCTGATGCATCTAGGAACTACTGGTTCTGGGTAACTGTGAATGTCTGCAATTGTGTATCTTAGAATTGCGTTTGTGATGGAATTGTTCAGCACTTGATATTATTTAATGGCTGGTATGAACGATGATGTGGTTGAACTGGCATTTTGTCTCTTTATAGAGTTTTAAGTAATCTTTAATCTAAAGAAACAGATACCAGTCAGTCAAAGCAACTGATTGTTATTATTATCAGTGAAATGTTTAACACTTATTTTGAACAATGCAACTTCTGTGATGTGATTATGCATCCTGATCCATGATGAGAACTCAAATTTTGGATTTAACTGCAGCATTAATAGGCCGATGCCCTTGCTTATGTAAATCTCAGGACGATCCACCATCTTTTGCGGTTGAGAAGCCTCTGCTTGCACTCTAGTCCATTGTGTAAAACCGTATCCTCATGACCTTACAGAGTAGCATATCCATGAAATGCTAACGAGTTTGTTTAAAACCAGACAAGATGGTGTGATCATTTTGATATTTGCTCGTGCCATTGGACAGGGGTAAAAAGTTGGACGCCGCGCTGAATAACTCGGACATTGCTCGTACCTTGATGACCAATCAGAAGGGTTAAAAGTTCCGAAGATTCTTTGGCTAGTCTTCAGGACTCGAGGTCATAGTTCAATTCTTCATCTTCGTGATTTCTAAGTTGCAGAAATAACAATACAATTAATTACTTTAGGGTAAAGTAATTACAAATATTCTAAACTACAAGCAAAATATTAATTGTCTTGTAATATTTGTTTTGCAAAATTAAATATTACAATTTATGAAAATGCGTGTTTTTATTCACAATAATTAAACTTTTATTGAAACACTAGAGATTAATACTGTGCCGTAATAATGTCCTCTTAATTTAATCAGTTATATTATTATATAATTTTAATGTATAAATAAATATGAAAATTTAAAAATTTGTAATTAAATTATAAGTAAAATAAAAAATTTGTAATTAAATTATAAATATTTTAAATTTGTAATTCGTAAAAATTATTAATTAAATTATAAATATTTTAAATTTGTAATGGATATTTTATTAAAAAAGGTTTTATTGTATTAAAAATATATAAGTTAGAATATAATAAATGACTAAGTAAAACTAGTAAGTAAATATTTGGGACAAAAAATTTAAAAATTAAGGAAATGTATAGAATAATGTGCCTATTTTAAATGTATAAAATATATAAACTAAATAAAAAGACTCAAACAAAATAAGACTTTATATAGGTTAGGATTTAAAAAATGGTATAGTAAAATTATTTATTTGAGTGGTAAAATTTTAAAAATATAAAATGTTTTGATATTAATTAAATATTATAGTTAATTAAGGTTAAAAAA
>JAOQMP010000210.1:5212725-5227911 GCA_027563575.1 Erythroxylum pedicellare
TAAGATTTGAAAGTTGGAAACACATCTGCCTTCCTCTTGATAGGAAACACCCAACATCTCCTCGAATAATCATCAATGAAGGATACAAAGAAATTTGCTCCTCCTAGGGATGTAACTGGTGCTTGCCATACATCAGAGTGAATCAATTCTAGAATCTCTTTACTTCTAAATTTTGATGTGTTGAACTTCAATCGATGTTGCTTACTCACAATGCAATGCTCACAGAAGGGTAGTGTTACCTTTGTGAGTCCTAGAAGTAGATTTTTTCTCTGTAAGTATCTTCATTACTTGCTCTGACATATGTCCAAGTTTTTTATACCACGTCATTGCAGATTTGTGATCTAGACTAGTCACTGCAACGGATGCCTATCCTTCTTGCAAAGTTATTCCCTTCAGCATGTACAGATTTGCAACAATCCTCTCTGCTTTCATAAATACTAGCACTCCTTTAATCACTTTCATGATTTTGTTTTGAATCTCAAATTTGAAACCGAGATCATCCAGTTATCCTATAGACAACAAATTCTTCTTCAGACCCTCCACATGTCGCACTTTTTTAATAATCTGAGTTGTCCCATCATACATTTTTAGCCTGATGATGCATATACCAACTATCTTTAGAGCTTGATCATTACAACTGTACATGGATCCCTCAGAGACAGATTCATACTGATTGAACCATTCTCTTCGAGAGGTCATATGAAATGTAGCTGCTGAATCGAGAAGCCATATATCAACAAATCTTCTCTTAGCTCCAATAGTCGTTGCTGCTTCACAGACCATTGCACCTCAATCATCTGAAGTATTTGTCTCATTTCCTTAAGGAATATAATCTTTCTTATTCAGATTCCAACAATCCTTCTGTAGGTGTCCTTTCTTGCCACAATCGTAGCATTTGAAATTCTTCTTTCTCCTAGATTTTGATATACTATAACTATGACTCCCACTTGAGTCACGTTCCATTGATCTTCCTCTCGTCATCACCAAGGCTTCTGCTTGTTGTGAAGTTGTCAGCCTATCTTCCTTACTTTTGCGCCAACTCTCTTCTTCCAGAATAGCAGCTGCAATATTGTCAAAGACTAGAGTGTCTGTGTTGTTTGTTAAATTAATGATGAGTTGATCATACGAATCTAGTAGACTTTGTAAAAGAAGTTCCGAACATTCACTTATCTCTATTGTATGCCCCAATGATGTGAGTTGGGAAAATAGAGTATTTAAAGTATTTAAGTGCTCCGTCACTAACGTGGATTCCGCCATGCGTAAAGTGTATAGTTTCCTCTTCAGAAAAATTTTGTTGTGGAGTAACTTGGCTTCGTACAATTTTGTGAGGTGGTCCCATATTTCCTTCGCAGTCTTCTTTTCCTCTATGCTGGATAATACTCCATCAGCTAAAGCTAGGTAAAGATTAGCTACAGCATTCCCATCCATCTCGTTCCATTTTTCATCTGTGATTCCAGCTGATCGTTCACTAATGGCCGCCAAACAATTATCTTTCCTTAAGATTGCCTTTATTTTTAACTTCCACAATGAGAAATTACTCCCATTGAACTTCTCCATCTCAAATTTTGCTGCCATTGCTTCTATCACGAACAGAATATAGCTCCCACTATTACACGTAAATAGTACCGTATGTATGAATAGTACTGTATACGTGAATAGTGACGTGCACGTGAATAGTGCCGTATGTATGAATAGTACTGTATGCTTGAATAGTACTGTATACTTAAATCACCGTAACTACACAGTTCAATGCAAAATTAAATGAATGAACAGTTGTCACCTTTGAGGTTACTATTTATCAACTTTTACTGTGCACACTGGAACTCCGAACGGATTAAGCCAAAAAATCCGTCGTAATTTTATGCCCTCGCTCTGATACCACTTGTTGTAAAAATCGACCGGATTAGAGCAGGTTCGCAGCTAAATAAGACTGAGGGGAATAGTAACTAACACACAGATTTTACGTGGAAAACCTCCAAATTAGGGTAAAAACTACGGACAAGAATAGAAAACTTTTACTACTTAGAAAAATTGGAGAATTACAAAGAAAAACTAGATCCACAAAAATATACAGAATATTTTTGTCTATCTCTTTTTCTCTCTTTTCTCTCACCTCACTTCTCTCTATTTTTTTTTTTCGCTATGTTTTTGTTGCTCCTTCTTCTCTGCATCTCCTGCCTATTTATAGGCAAGAGAGCATGTGAGATGGCTGTGTTAGGCAAGGTAGACACCGAATTAGGTGCCTACCAATCAACAATTATTGACTGTTAACAATTGCAGCCATAATTGACACAACTAAGATTCAGACTAACTCTTAAATTTAAATTAGCTCAACTCAAATTCAATCTGTTCTATCCTTTCTAGTTTTGCAGGGCTACCATCGATACATCGGAGTCCGATGTTTCTGCTCTATTTTTGCTGATAGTATGGATCGGAATCAAATAATCATATCATATGGTCTCCGCCACATGCGAAGATCGAGGTCCATGCAAGGAACTGCATAGTCGGAGAAACACACACAACATTATTATAACCGTATGAGTTGGTCTGAACTGTGCAAGTTGCACCAAACGAAACGAACCGTCTCAACTCACCTACCGATTCCCTGGTCAGCAAAACACGGACCATGAACTTTTTGCTTTTCCTTTCATCAGGAAAAACGCTCCATAGAGTATATTAAAGCAACGTCTCGAGGTAGATTGCTAATGGATTGGGATAAAATAAAACTCTGACAGAGGTCGATCGAGAGTTTTAATTATCTGCACTAAACCACAAAACATGTTTGTTCTTATTTTATTTTTAATTAGAAGCCGCGTCTCAAAGATGGATACTCAAAGATTGAAACCTGCAGTTTTACTGTGTCTTTGTGCAGATTTTCTGAATCTCTTCGACAGTTTGTTTGCTCAGACTATACTGTATTGAATGCTCGACCAATCTCGTCCACCTTCCTAATGAATACGGTAGTTGTTCTGAACATTCCAATCCCATTTGGCGTCTAATGGGAAGCAATTTTGTGGGATGTATGAGCCTATCAGTACTGATGAGTGATGAGAGATCCTTATAGTTTTCTTCTTCTAAAACAAATCTTCCGAAGTGAATGGAGAAATTTGATATGAAGCATATAATCACCTTTGATTTATCGTAATTTATTTTATTAAACAATATTCAATTAAATCATTCTTATTCACCTTCCTAGTTAACATTTAATTGAAATTTCACTAAGTTACGAGAGCCGGAGGGGTTTAATAATATGCACATAAATAATATAATATGACGATACTACAAAATTTGTTCATCATCAGAGACAGAGGAGTTCAGTAATACGCACATAAATAATATAATATGATGATACTACAAAATTTGTTCATTATGGTCATCATAAATACTCCGTTTTGATTATATAATAAAATTTGAATCCCAATTTTCAACAACATATCTATTTTTAGATGGTAGGAAAAAGATGAGATTGAAGGTGAAGCGGCATATTTTCTTATTTATAATATATGTTTGGGAATTAAATTAACAATTAAAAAAAGAGGAGCCTCTCATTGAAATGAATCCCCACCCTTCTTTGGGTCTTCTTGAAATGGATTGATTGATGGGAAAATGGAGATCTTCGAAAGATATTCAAACGCTTAACCACTTAATAAATAATTGTGGGAAAATATACACGATATTAGAAGCAGGTGCACCCTATTCTTTAATTATTGTTACTTCATCACAAGAAGTACATACAGTAGAAATCCATTTATTAGCATTGCTTCACATGAAGCAAAATTGAGTAATTTAAATTTAAAATTGAATATGAAATAATAAATTTATTAAATTAACTAAAATTAAATTTATTAATTTAACGAAAATGAGCCTTCGATCATTTCATTACTACTTTACAATAAATCAACCTTTTTTATAAAAATAAAATAAAATTTTACATAAATTAGAGCCCTTCGCAGAACTCTCAAAGTGGATATTCTTGAGACCTGCATTGTTTTCCACTTGAGGAAAGCCCCTTGGCCAATTCTGTATCATAGTCCGTCCCACTTCCATTATCGGAAAGGTTTTCTTTTTTCTATTTCCGAAATTTTGGTGTTCCCAAAATTACCCCATCCGTCGATTTCCGAAAATAAGCTGATTCGATTGATTGATCGATTGATTGATGCTGTTTTTCATTTTCTTATTTTTATTCCTTTTCAAGTCCATAAAATCTTTTTGGTGTGGTCGGTATCTAATGACGTGGCGTTCTTTCATTTCTGGGCCCCATTTATTCGCAGTCCCTTCCGTGGCACAACACCGTCCACTAGTTACGGCTAATCACAGGTTAATTAGATAAACACTATATCACACATTCATTATAATATGTAAAAATTAGTAAGGATTAAGCACATTAGTTTAGACAATAGATTATATTAAAATTTATTCATTTTTTCTTTATTTGTAATACAAGGGACCAATTCAATGATGATGCAAACAGTTGTAATTTCTTCCATAAGATCTAGGAAAACTTCGTAAAAAGTCTAAGGTTTATAGTGTAACGAATTGAATTAATCAACAAGGCTTCGTGTAAAGATTTTAGTTACTTCTTAAACAAAGTTACGTTTCTAATGAATGATAAATAGAAAAATTTATAAATGTGCTATGCTTTGTAATTCAAAAGAAGACTAATGAACACCTTATTGCTCACAAAAGACATCACCAAAACTTGATTTTTAACCAGATTGTAACTTTCATTTAATCCTATGAGAAATTGTGTCAACTTACGCCTTAGAATTTATCTCCTCCGTTTTCTTACTAGTTCCATAGGTACATTGATTATATGAACACTTTGGCATCTGTAACAAACAGTTAACTCATCCAAGAGCTTCTTCAATCTTGTAAAGTATCTAATAATAGACATATTTTTGTGTGATTACACTGATTTCTCTCTGTAACCGATACAAAAAAAGAATCATTACATTTTCCATATTTCTTTTCTAATTCTTTCCAAATCTCACTTGAGGCGTACAAATAAGCATCAACGATCTCTTTAGAAATCGAATTTAGCATCCATTATGTAACCATACTATCAACTCTACACTATGAATAGTAAATTAACGAAATTTCATCTAGTATTTTGTGTTTGTATTCAATTTCATAAATATTACTTTTTGGGTTATAAATAGTATATCCTAAGGTAAATAATGACATTAGGAACTTAAACTGTATTTTATTTTATTTGGTATCAAATAACAATGTTTAAGAATAGCCCGATGATCAAATTAGAGCTCAAAACGAGTTTGTTTGAAAGGTTTGACTAATAGTTTACTAGTGGTTAAAGTTTGAACTAAAAAAGGATGAAAGTCAAATATGAAAATATTAATAGAAATAAAGGATATTAATTAAAGTCTTTATATGGGGTTGATGTTTTTCTTATGATTATTTTTATCGAGAAGAATTGATTAAAAGTTAAATTTAATTTTGGATTTTTTAAAAAAGGGAAAAAGTTATTAAGGGACCACATGACATTAATTGCCACCTAACACTCTCTTCTTCACCAAATATAGCTGAGAACAAGCCTCCTCCTTTCTTCTCCATTTTTCTTTCATTTTCTTTCATTTTCAAGCTAACTTTCTTTACTTTTAACTCCCAAATTATCTATTAAACACTAAATCATTAACTTAGGGTCCCTAAACTTACCATATCAACAAAAAGTTTGGAAAAGAATGAAGAAAAGGTATATTAGTGTTCTTAATAAATAATAGCCGAAAGGTTAGTTAATAGAGTTTTGATTTTTTTTAGTACATGATTTTGATGTAGTTGCATACATTGATGAATAAATGCATGAAATTGAATGTTTATGCAATAATATGAAGATGAAGGAGAGGAATTGAAGGAGAGAGAGAAAGAGAAAGAATAAAGAATTATTGGTGAAATTGAAGTTGATGGAAACTTAATTTGAAGAATTAAAAATCAATTTGGTATGTGTTCTTGCAATTCTATTTTTCCTTAAAAATTGTGTATTAGGTAATTTAGGATTCTTGAGTAAAATTGAGGGTTTATGATATTGTTGTTAAAAATATTTAATTGAAATATAAATGAAATGGTATATGTGATTAATTTAGATTTTGAACTTATAATTTGTATTTTTCCCAATTGACATACATATGTTGAATTTGAAATTTTGATGTACATATTATTTTTGACTAATTGGTAAGATGAATATGTCTTGACTACTGTATGAACTAAATTAAAACCAATAATGGAAAGGAAAACATGACATTAAGAAGTGACATTTGTTTTAGACGAATATGAAATAGCTTGAATTGTCTATTATGAGTGTTTATTATTAAATTTCAATGGAATTTAATTAGATTTGTCTTTAGTAAAATAGATAGAAATTGGAGAAATGTGATAAGGTTAACATGTCAATTAGGAATTTAACAGTACTTTGTCATGATATGCGTTGCCGGACTGTATGACTCTGAGAGCTTAGTTCCGGTGTTAGATATTTAATTTGTGTTATAAACTGAATGGTTATGAGAGCTCAGTCTTAATATGTAAATAAAAAGAAAAAGAAAAAAATGTATGGTTCCGAGAACTTGGTCCCATATTTTAAAATCCCACTTATCTGGCTCCGCAATACAATTCCATTGGATTTTATTTTGGGGCAATCACAAATATATATATATATATATTCATTCAACCATAACATGTATAATATATCATATTTTTCAAATATAAATATCTTCATTTATTTCTAAGTATAAATAGGCATTTTAAATCAAGTTATGAAATACAAGCATGTATCTATTTTAATAATTCATATCTAATTACACAATGATGAATAAATTGTACAATTTTATCTACAATTAATTACTATTTTCATTTGAAGTTCCTTAATCATTTTTATTTTGTTTTTAGTTATGACATGCACACATAAAGAAGTGAAGGATCTTACAAGATTTTATTGTGAATTATATATGAATACTTGAAAGTTATGTATGAAACCTGATTTAGATGTGTTGAAATGTATTAGAGGGTGGGTAAATTATTTTGTCAAAGAATTTGACATAGAGATAGGTAGTTGAGTAACGTGCATAAGAAATGTATTGAAGTTTCTTACAAGAGGTTTTAAGTAAATATAGAGAAAACTCAGTCAAATTTTTTATAAAGTGAATAGTAATTGTTAGAATAATGAGGTGTTAAATAGAGAATGTTGTAATTCGAAATGTTAGGTACGTAAATTTTATTTTTAAGAAACGGAGGAACCCATAATCGTTATCCTTTATATGCGTACTGGATAAACTTTCGAATTGACGCAATAACATACAAATCACACCAATCAGATACTTCGTATTAGGCAAGCTCTAAGCGACAGGCTCGATTAAGAGAGTGTAGATAGAGGAAATTAAGCACAAGACCTTTTGGGCCCATATGTCTCTACTCCACCGATTCGATAGCCTCTAAAAGGCGTTACATAAGAATATGTTAAAAGTCAATATGCCGAGTACAAGGTGTTACAGTGTTTACCATCAATGAATTATAACTTCATTTTTGCTTTAGAAGTTAATTTCATAGCACGACTTCATGAAAGGTAATTATTACCCGTTAAAGGAGATGTTACCACCACCGTTTTAAGATGATTAGATCCTAGAACGAATTGTTCATATTTTGAGTAACAAAATCTTCTATTCTCGAACCAAAATCCTCCTCCATATCTTGATGAAGACGATTAACAAATACTGAACAAAAACTACCATCTCACTTCAAAATAGTTCATTCCCTCGGATCAGTAATTGCAGCTCATCAGTGTTTATATACAAACTCAGTCCAACAACCAAATATCAAAATAACTACTGTACAAAATATATTAGTATACATTTATTTCTTCAGTTTTACCTTTGAAGGGCAAATGCATTTCTTCTTTTTTTTTTTTTAAAAAGGGTAATGAATTAGGAATATTTCAATGTATTATAAGAGTGAAGGGAACGCGCTAAAGAGAGAGAGTAGAAATGGGAAGGAGGCCATAACTAGGAAGTACATTAAAAAGGGAAGAATGAGTTCCATAAGTGAACGAAAGAGGCAAAGGTGGCCCTCTTCCCGTACTCTTGGATTGGACTGGTTTTGGAAACGTTTTCCATTTTCTTACTATATTCTCTTTTCTTTTTCTGATCGATTCATGCCCTAACACAAAGCAAACCCTTATCATATCATCCCTCTCTCTCTCTTTCTCATTTCTCTTGTTATAACGTGATTCTCTACCAAAACTCATACACCCTACTTTTAGTTATCGCCTCTTATTTTTAACTTCCATGTTCGTTATGCAGTTAAAACTTGAAACCTTCAAGGGGGTACAATTCTATATGTACACTCTATAACATGCGCGTGAGACAGAGATGGAAGGTGACCTCTGACGTGAGTGTGTGAATGGTGATGATTAATAGCCAATAAAGGCAATTGAGTGATTAGCCCCTTTCGAGTCTTTCCGTTGTCTGTTTCCGGAATTAGTTAAATGTATTTAACTACTGAAAGGGTGTGAAAGGGGAACGAGAGGAACAAAAACACAACACCACATACACCAGAAAGAGGAAGAGAAAGAGGAAGAAGGATGACGGGGTTTTTCGATTCGGTTAACGTGGGAAAGTTGGGAGGTAGAAAGAGACGCTTCTTTCTTTCTATGTTTTTTTTTCCCCACCAGTAACTAAAAGATTGCTTAGTTTGAAGGCAACAGAAAACAGTAAACTTCTTATGTTCATGATAACTAAATGAATGGAGGGTTATTATAATTAATTCAAATACATGTATATTTGCATCACCAAAACCATTTGATAAAAAAAGGGCCTTCCAAAAGACAAATAGAAAAGGAAAGAGATACTGTACATCACAACAAGGCATTCAAAAACAAAAGAGAAGCCAAAAACCATGTTGTTAAATTGAAGAGACCACCGTGTCTGAGAAAGAGAGGAAGAGACACAGAACTGTGAGGGTGGGTGAGGATGCTTTAGCCTATCCTTGAAGCCTCAAAGCTTGGCCTTGTCTATGCTGTATTTGGACACTTAGAGATGGTAGAAGATCTTGAAACATCAAAAGATACCTCTCTAAGTCGTAGGTTTTTTCTTTCCTTTGAATGCTCGAAAACCCTCTCTTTGGTTGTCTCTTTTTTTATATGTTTGTGTTCATGATTCACGACCCTTGATAACTTATTTTATAGACAAAAGGTCCAATTCCAAAGGGAAGTTTATCACCTTTTAGCTCTCCCATCTCCGCTACTCTCTCAAATTCTATTCTTTCATGTTAAAGTCTTGAGTTTCTATCAAAAATCTGAGCGAGGACAATAGTATTCAGCATAAAAATTCTTGCTTTACATCGACCCTCGTACCAAAACAAATGTGGGACTTAAATGACTCGCCTGATCAGAGAAGGGACGATGAATCAGAGGTGTGTTCTTCGCAAAAGACCTCCGCCGACGGTGAAGATGAGAAAGGCAAACGGGTCGGATCCATGTCTAATTCAAGCTCTTCTGCTGTGTTTGTTGAAGAAGGATCCGAAGAAGAAGAAGTTGATGGCAGTGGAGAGAGAGCAAGATCAACAATCAAGAAGCGTAGCAGCGAAATATTCGGTTTCCCGGTGCCGGACACTATAGACAGTGGCCCACTGGTGACTCGTCAGTTCTTTCCCGTTGGCCACCAGGAAATGGGAGCCAACTCCGGCGGCACAGCTGGGTTTCGGAGGACTCATTGCGTCGGAGTAAACTTATGTCAATCGGAGACAATTGCTTCAAAAAAATCCACTGAAGTCTCACAACCGTTGAAAAAAAGTCGACGAGGTCCTCGGTCAAGAAGCTCTCAGTATCGTGGCGTCACCTACTACCGGAGAACTGGCCGTTGGGAGTCTCATATATGGTTGGTGTTTTCACTAAGCATAATGACACTCAGAATAGTATTTCCTTTTCGTTACCCAAATTTCCAAAATCGTTTAGACTAGGCTCTAAGTTTACCAATCAGAATTTAATGATTTCTGTTGATGCAGGGACTGTGGGAAGCAAGTTTATCTAGGTTTGGGACTATTAGTCTGATCTTTCTTTTCATTCACTTCACTCACATATTTGTTCAGACATATAGCTAATATGGGCTAGATTGGTTTTCTTCTTTTCTTGGATGTTTTCCGCAGGTGGATTTGACACTGCACTTGCAGCTGCTCGGTAACATCTCTTGGTTATTAATACTTTGACAGGCCTTCCAAGTTTTGTATATCCTTTAAGAAAGAAAGGGAAACAAAATTATAGTTTCAGAGCTTTAGATTGACCGATAAATTTTCGCCTGCAGCGCATACGATACAGCGGCAATCAAGTTCCGAGGAGTGGAAGCTGACATTAATTTTAGCATTGAAGATTATCAGGAAGACTTGAATCAGGTAAAAAATTAGTAGAGAGAGACAAGAGAGAGAGAGTTTTGTTTGGCCTTTATCTTATCCTCAAGATTCGGACCCGGACCTTATCTTTTTGCTGTCATGTGGTCTGAATGATACTTCTCCACTGCTTTTCTTCTTAGTTTATATGTTGCAATTGAGATGGCGAAAACTTGGTTCACATGGGAAAGGATTCTTGTTGTTTACAGATGAAAAATCTCGCTAAGGAGGAATTTGTTCAGGCACTTCGCAGGCAAAGCACTGGTTTTCCCAGAGGAAGTTCTAAATATAGAGGTGTAACCTTGCATAAGTGTGGAAGATGGGAAGCTAGAATGGGCCAATTTCTCGGGAAAAAGTAACCACTATAGCATAATTTTTATTGTCTAAAGTTCCTTCCTTTGTTCTATTCTGATCCTTGTTGAATTTGATCTTTCTCAGATATGTGTATCTGGGACTGTTTGATACTGAGATCGAAGCTGCCAGGTAGGTGTACTCTGATTTCAGACTTAGAATGTGAGTTAAGAGAATTGGCGTTTGATAATGGAGTTTTTAACGTTCTAGTACTTCTTGTAGGGCCTATGATAAAGCTGCAATTAAGTGCAATGGCAATGAAGCTGTGACCAATTTCGATCCAAGCATTTACGAAATCGAGCTCAACTCTATTGGTAGGTGATCGAGATGCACACAAAATTGTTTCTGATCATATATATTGTTCAATCATGTATTTTATCCATTTAGAATGTGGAGATGTGTTCGGAATCTGCAGGTAACACCTCAGATCATAATCTGGATTTAAGTTTGGGTTGTTCGGCCAAGCAAAGTAAGAATGTAGAATTCGTGGATGATCGTCCAAATGCGGCCATGGATCAGCATCCAGCTTCATTACCGTCTCAGGCTGATTGGAGAAACTGGGTCCCTAAGGTATAACCTCAGAGCTTGTATGCATTTCAATATAATCTTGCTTGACGATTTGTTAATGTTTTGGTGAATTAATTTATTATCGGGACAGCTTAATCTCAACAAAAATTATAATGAGAGTCACAGAAGAGAAGGTTGCAACGACACCGAAATGCTGCAGCTTCTCAGCCAAACTCATATTCAATCTCCAGCCTCGATCAAGTACAGTGAAATGCATAGATATGGACAACCAAGAAGAAATGTAGATAATAACCAGATGGTCCGTATTTCCCCGCAACAAATCAACCCATCACATTATCAAGTAGGTGTACTGATAACCATCATTCTAATGAGTTTGGTGGCATCAGAATTAGCAAAAACTGATAAACTGAATTACTGCTTTAATGGCTATAGATTCATTTTCAAAGCAGCAGCGATGGAAGCAGAATCGGCAACGATCTTACGCTCGCGCAAGCTGATTATCTCCAGCAGCAGCAAAAATGGCAGTCCCGTCCTCAGGTATTGGCAAATGCTGCAGCATCATCAGGATTCCATCAGCAGATTAGGACTCCACAAAACTGGTCACAGAACAATGGGTTCCCATTTCTCTTGAGACCTCAACCCGATGTATAAAAAGTAGCCATTTCTTGTCCTAAAAAGTTACTCTACTAATTTCTCTCCTACCATTTGCTTTTAAGCCTGTAAAGAACAATGCTTTTGAGACACCATCTTTTCTTCTCTCTCCCATCCCACCACTTGAGATCACGAAATCCAAGTCTCTGCGGAGTCGTTGGTCTATGATGACTGTATCATGAGTCTAACTAACGGAAGGAAAGAAATTTTCAACAGGATGTGTTTTTCACTGTTTTCAGTCTTCAGCAAACTTGTATCTACTCTGGCCGTCCTATACAGATTATAGCTATTGTCACTGCAGCTAACATTAACCAAATATTAGGCTACTACAGGTGTTATTTTTATCAATTGGATTTACGAATTTATATCCTGTAAAACAACTATGGGGGGAATGAATTGTTGCCCATTTGCGAACCTGCTGGTTCAAAAACAATTACGTAGAAAAGATGTAATCTTTATAATTTCCCAGTTCTACTTTCCTCTCTTAAGATACGAGAAAAGGTATGTTCGTGAAATGTTTAATGGGGATTGTTTTATCTCGGAAATATGAGTGGACGGCGAGGAATAGTCGCTGTCTGTTATGTCCTTTCGATCGGTTTTTTGGGCCAAAAGCAGTCAGGCATGGCTATTATGACGAGAGGGACTGATCATATTAACCCCCAAGCAAAGGACACACAAACTTGTATTATGTATACATGCAGACATGAACAGAGATATGTGTGCACACTAAAACAAAAGGGCTGCTGAGAGATGGAGATGGACAGAACACAAAAGCTGTTAGGAAGAACATGTTTTTTTTATAAAGGTAATAGGATGAAATGCCTAGCAATTCCTCATTGAATGAGAAAGGAAAAGGGAATGGCAGTTAATAAAGGATTGAACGGAAGTGTACGAGGAAAATGGAGTTGAGATTTTAAATGTATCTGGTGGAAAGGTTCCTCATGAACCTGAAACAACTCCAAATCCCATGAACCTGAAACAACCCCAAATAAAGTATATCCCATTTGATTATTACAAGTAATAGTTTCGTCATCTGGGTCGTCACCTGCTTTTATTTAAATGGTCTAAAAAGGTTGCTATTAGGGCACTCAAAATTTATTTTATGCGGCTAAGCCTTGCAATTTGTACATACTTCATTATTTTATGCTTTGCAGACACGTATCGTATCTTCACGCCACGTGAATTTCAGCTCTTTTTATTCTTCTTATTATCTTAAAAAAAAAACACTAATACAAGAAGCTTCAAGAGGCCATCAGATCATCAGCCTGTTTCGCACCAAAAACGTCATTTTATATCGGTTTATAGACAAAACGATGTTCTTTTTGGCGCAAAACAGGATTAGAATACGCAAAATCATATACGGCAGAATGAAACTCGCACTGTTTGTTTTCTATATGGGTTTTCGTGTAACCTCACGGCACAATACATTGTCAGGCATAGTCTACATGCAATAACTCCTAACCTCCCAGTTGAAAAGAGAAGCTCCACGTACTAAGGGAACAAAATGACTCCTTATCTCGCCGTAGTTTCAACTTTAAAGTCCTTCCCTACAGATCCCTTCCCTTTGTTCTGGATCTACGAAACACTGCCACACACTCGAACGCACCTGACGTCTCACTGAAAGTAAATAAAGAGAGAGATGGATGCAATGAACTTGTAAAGATGAAATGATAAATCAAAAACTCGACATGTGAATTCTGATACAGTTTTCCATGGTTCAATATGTTTACGAGCTCTTTTTCAGAAAACAAAAAGGTGGGAATCAAGAGGAAAACTGTAAAGCAAAATAATAATCCTTTCTTTTTCTTTTTCAGGCTTTTAAAGATACGGATTAGTTATACTCAAAATGGGATGACTCGCAGTTGCTTGGTGAATTTTAGTGGAGGAAAAGACGGACAATCGGTTTAAGGACTAGTTCTGAGTGTGACGGCGACTTGACTGCGTATGTATCAGTAGCAATAAAACGATAAGAAAATAATTTTAAGGTTTAAAATTTTTAATTACTATTAAATTATCCTAAATTTTGATTAAAAACTAAATAAAATTTGAAAATTGTCTTTGCTTGTTTAAGTTTATTTTAGCTTATAAAAATTAATTAATTTATAAGAACAAAAATTATTAAACTAAATTAAACAAAAATTAAATACCAAACTAAAAATAGTCAATTCTAAGTTTTTACTGTTAAATTAATTGAATTGGTTCAATTTTTAAAACATTATCAGCGGTATTATTATCAAATATACTCAACATTCTATTGATTAATATTTAATCAATTAATAATTTTTATTTATGGAAACTTTTATAATCTTAATTTGTAACTAAAATTAATTCTCAATTAATCAATATTCCTTCTCGTTCGTAATTCTTAATAATTTTAATATTATTAATTTGTAAAGATTTCCTGTGCTATTATCATTCATTTATGCTCAACTATTGTGTAAGAAGAGATGAAGCTTTTGGCTTCAATTATCATTTCTTGTTGCCTTAACTCCCAAGCACTTTCCTACCATGGGAGTGTTTTTATTCTATATAGTTAGTTGTTGCACTCATCCTCCCTACTTTTGCAGTATCGCGTGCACAAAGCGCTCACTTGATAAATAAGAAACATTATTAAATCAACTAACTCATTTACACACAAAAAAAAAAAAAAATCATCTCATATCTTCACCTGAAAGGCATATAGTTTACAGGTACTACTGAACTGTAAACTCAGAAACAAGGGCATGCATAGATGTGAATACATATTATACCGAAACATATAGTATATGGACACGAATCACTGCTACAAGAGTTACTAGGAAACTGAAATCACTTTCTTCCCAGGTTGAAGTTCTTGGTCCGTGAACATGTTTTCCACAGAAAAGCCATAGGATGAACCATATGTTGTCTTGTAGTTAATTGCTCAAGCACCTATCTTCTAACGACACGATATACATCAGTGTTATATCCATTGAAAGTCAGTCATTATAGCATTCCTAAATAGGAAAGCTCATGCTCACTTTGGCCTTTGGTTAACGAAAAGGACCACAATGAGCAGCACAGCATCTAGGAATAGAAGGTAGGCTCATGGTCCCCGCCTCAATGCTCTGCTTTAATTTATGATGGATCTTCTTCAATTGCTTGAACAAGTTGGATTGGACACTTGTCGTTAAAATAATTTGTTTAGTCGATAGGGTCATGTTTGCTTGATTCTTGAAGTTTTTAATAGAATTAAATATAAATAGATATAGTATTAAAAAATATTATTTAAAAAATGAATAATTTATAATGTAA
>JAOQMP010000210.1:5228011-5251066 GCA_027563575.1 Erythroxylum pedicellare
TTACAAACTTTCCTCTTATATTTTGTTCTAATTCATTGATAAACTTCAAATTAAACATAGTCTAAGAATCCCTGCCATAATTAAAATGTTTCAAAACAACAATAATAACAATTTTGCCATAATCAAAAGAAGGGCATTAAATGTGTAAGAAGGGCATTAAATGTACACAGTTTATATATATATATATATATATATATATTTTATAATATATTCGAATTTACTATTCACTTGAATACTAAAAACAGCGTAATAGTTTCAATATTTATAGAAAGTATCGGTGGTATAAATATTGGGAAAATTTTTAATTATAAAACTTTTAAAAGCTTAATTTCACTGTTTCGACAACATTATGAAGGCGATTTCCTGATGTTTGAAATCGAGAGTTGGGCTGTAAAGACTTTCTAATTATGGAAAGATATTAAAAGTGGGGGCAATTGGAATGATGAACAACGAAGGCATTTCCAAATGGCTACGACAACTTTCGTCATCTCTAAGCCATTCGTTCCTTTTAAGGTGGCATTATTTAACTCTAGAAAGAAAGAGGATATGTCTTTACATATGCTATTTATTAGTCATAACAATTTTTAATAGCGCTTTCAAAATTTCTATTTATAGTATAAGTAACCTGTTATTGTGAGTTATGCGTGATCCTTTATGCCACCCAATTCTTGAAACTGGTGTGTGGAGAGACCGGAGCTTTCTTGTCAAAATCAATTCGGGTCATTGAATGCTTGGTCAGCCTTCGATTTATCATACATCCAATAAGAGGCATTCAAATGTGAAACTCCAACAAAAAGAAGCATGGTTTCTTTTATCCTTTTGAGAATAGTACAAAACTGGTTGACTGGAAAGATAAACACCAAGATGAGTTCAACCAAGGGCACATCACGAACACATAAAAACACAATAAATGATCATGTACACTTCGTCAAAAATTGCTGCGTCGAACGTAGGAGAATCAAAATTTTCCCATTTGCTAGAGACGAAGGGCTTATCACGCAATTTCCTTTCCAATAATGTATGGGCGACTTTGCTTCCATTACTCACCTCAAGTCATAGAGAAAAGGTCGTGTGTCTTATCAAGCAATAATCAGTTGCAATGCAAGCATCCATTGATAAAAGTAGAGAAAAAACCTACACCACTCATTACTTTACTAAATGAAGAAGGTGGGTCAGAATTGGAGATACTTTACTTGTACTTGTTGGGAGGGTTGATTTCTCGTGTGACGTATGCGGACTTCTGTGGTACCCTCCTTTCCTTGTTGGAACAAGCTTGGTGGCATAGGTGAACGCGATCTCTTTACCCCCACTTTTCTAATTTAACCTGCTCATGTATCTTTAAAGAACAGACAAATTCAAACTCAAATCTACTCATTCAAACCAGGAGTTTGATAAATTTTTTGAACTATTTTGTACATAAGCTATTTTCAGTTTTTGTTGGGCTATTACACCCATTAGCAGAAGGTGTTATGAGTTATGACTGACTCCAATAATCTGGTCGGAAGTTGGGGTGACGCGAGGAAGTCAACCCTAGTGTATGAGAAAGGCCCATCTAGTGGTTGGACATGTGGACCACAATGTCGTTTCTCTCTCTTAGATATTTGAACCCTCACACCTCGCTATTCTGACAGGTTTGCATCATCAAACATTAAGGCTACAATTAGGCCCAAGTCTAGTTTTGCAGAAACCCTCACAACGTGACATAAAATTGATACCAATGGCCCATAATGGGAAAGAAAGGGATCCAGGGCAAGTTACTATTGAATTGTGAGTTGTGAATTACATTTCGATTAGGTGTTATCATAAAATTGCAGTCGATACGAATAAAAACGAACATAATTACGACTAAACACTTATTGCAACTATGAACTGCTATTTAACAATCTGGTTAAGCATATATGTTGCTTGTTAATACTTAATAATGGTTACATTCTTTGCAAAAATCAGATAAGCATGAACGGTGGTCAATTTATGTTTCACTTGTCTGTGATCAAGATTCCATATTTGAATCTCCCTGGAATCGAGCCGGGGACGGAGACGAGGTTGCAGCCTCTCCTTAAGAGTTTTGATACATGTTCCTCCTCATTCCCTGCCAACTGATCTGCAAGTGTCCTAATACAGACTCTATCAACTCTGTGGATAGGTTCATGTCCACCTCTTACTGATAAGGATATTTTTCTCCGAATATCATGCGCGACTCTAAAGTCAATTACCTTCTCTATGGTAAAGACTACGGATGTGACCATTACCTTTATCCAAAAACTAGGTTTCCACTTATCTTAACTGGAGGTTAAACAGTGACTCGTGCGATAATGGCCCCATCTCCATGCTGTCACTGACCTCCAGGCTGTGCCTCGGATCCACCTAGTAAATGGTATATTTAGGCAACATACTTGCCTCGGTGTCGGTTTTGGCACGATATTTTAGTTTAATCTATGCTGCGGTTTTTGTTTTTTTAATGTACATTAGCCGTTATAGGAAACTGGAAAAGTCCTGAGTAAGCAACTTGTAATAAGAGATTCAACTGTTCCAAGTGGCATGCGATGCGAGACAGGAGAAGATCTTAGCCTTCGATAACAAGCCAGACTTGAGGACAGAAACAAAATCTAATGGGCACGAGATTTGCTGAAAGTAAGCAACAGGCAGGCCCACACAAGACAGTGACTGTTGGCTTGGCTCAACTTGAACACCAAGTAAATGAAAAGAAAAAATGGGTGAAAAGAGAGTAGATGTGAAGGAGCAGCAAGTTAAGGTCAATTCACCGCAGTTTCTTCATGAAACATCCAAGGGTGTGGGCCTGAGACGAGACGAGGCTCGGAGAAGACTTTATAGCACATCTTTCGTAAAGAAGTCAGGGTTTGGTAAGGCGTAAATAAGCATTCAAGGACAATAAGTAATAGCAAAAAAAGTTAGACGAATAATGAAGATGGCATGCAAAGTCAAAGATCGTTCTCTCATATTTCTTCTCTTCTTTTAATCTTTTTCTCCTGTGAATTGGATTAAATGGTAGCCTCAGAAAATGTGTCCTGCATTAAGTGAAGAAAATAAGACGTGTGTTTATCGGTCAGAATGGTTCTGATTTAGTTCTCGTTAAAAGCAATGTTCGCCAATTAAGTTATGCCGTAACAAGCAAATATCTGAATTTCATTTTCCAAAAACGAACAGAGTTTGGCTTTAGGGGAAGTCAGCCACAAAAATCATGTGGTGAACATTCTTTACACAAAGTAGTATATGATATTAGCAACTGAACTAAACAAAAGTGACCAATGTCCAATAAAAAGCAAATCCCACTAAATTAGATGCTTAACCGCTAACAAACAAAGAAAGAGTAGTGAACAAGAATGGCGAGACAAGACAGAAATGACGTAATTAGTAGCTGTGAGTACCACTCAACCACCGAATATGGCTCACAAAGCGACAAGAACCACAAGCATCACGATCATTTCCAATAACCAAAGCCTTAAGACATCAAAAAGAGAGATACCAAGTGTAAATCAAGTCATGAAAGTAGCATTTAATTCTTTTATTGGGGTTGTTAGGAATGTGACCATGTACTTTACCTTAAAGCCAGCACTTAAACAACCCCATTATCTTACATGTAATATATAATATAAATAAATAATTGTTAAAACATAAAATGCTGTTCATTATTATTTTCACCAACTTTCTGAAAGTCATCTGTAGCAATTTCTGAGAATTTGTCTCCTGTACGAAGTTATTAATTAATGGAATTGTCTGGGCCACTTTACATTGACAGGGTTAAGAATTTATCATCTAGGGTGCATTTGGTTCTATGGTTATATTTGTCTGACCTAAAATTTCAATAGTTTTAATTTGTCATGTATATAGTTAGAAATTAATTACGTTAATTTTCATCCTTTAATTTTACTAACACCATATAAGTTAGGTCCATTTACATAATTTGTATAAAAAATTTAATAAATAAATATTATATTTTCAATTAAAAATTTAATTCATTTATTACTATCAAGATTAAGTGTAAAATTTTAAATTTTTAACTTGCTAGTGTACATGCAGGGATATGGTCAACTAGAGATAGAGATATTTTATGCAAAGATCTTTTATTTATTGTTATAAACTAGGGGTGTATAGGGAGTAAAATTCTATCCTTTATGTTGTATGTATGACGTGATACAAGCAATAATATATTAGAGTTTTACTCTTGTATATTTCTTTATGGCATCAGAGCTATCCTGGCTTTTGAACAGAAAAAGACCTAAGCCTAGTCATGACTAATAACGCCATGAAGAAACATCCAGAGAACAATAGAGAGGAAAGGAAGAGTAAAACAGTTGATTTCATCTACCCTTATTATGTTCATCCATCTTAAACATCTACCCTTGTTGTTTGTGGATTTTCTCTTAATTGAGGCTCAAACTATAAGGAGTAGTCGATTACTATGCAACATGCTCTAAGGACGAAGTGTAAACTAGGTTTCATTGATGGCACAAATACGAAATTCAAATAAGATTGAAGATTGGTGGCTGGTGAATAGCTTGCTTGTCGAGTGGATTATGATTGATGTTGATCCATATGTCAGACCTCTGATCGGGTACTTAGATATTGCAAAAGAATTGTGGGATAACATCACGACATGCTTGTCTGTTAGAGATGCCTTATGTGTCCAACAACTTCATGAAGGCATAAAAAATTGTTCGCAAATTAGGCAAAGCGTGACTGCGTACTTCGATCATTTGAAGGTGTTGTCGGATGAACTGTATAATTGTTCCAATTTGTACTTTCGGGGGCTGCACTTGCAACTTGGCAAAGAAAATTCAGAAAGAATGCGAAGATGAGATGCTTCATAAATTTTTGATGGGTTTGGATCGTACCCTTTATGGTACAGTTCGTACTAACATATTAAGTCACCTCTTCCTTTCGTTATCACTACCTTTCCTAATATCATACAAGAAGAACGTCATAAACAACTTGTTCGAGCTCGTGAAGAATGTGTTGATGCTGTCAGTTTTACTGTTAATGATTTTTCTAAAAATTAAAATGGAAGTACTTCTAATTCAGATGAACGAGTTGTTTGTACCTATTATAAAAATTAAGGTCATGAAGCGAAAAACTGTTTTTAGTTTCATGGTTACCCGAAATGGTGGTCGATCGACAATTGTAAAGGCAGAAGGAGGGACAGAGGGCATGGAAATGCATCAGGCAGTGGACGTGGGGCTGTGGCTAATGTGGCGCAGAGTCTTGGTGAGCAGTTGAGCCATAGTGATGCGATAAACAGCAACTTAGCGATAGTCACAAAAATTGATCGAACTCGACTTCCCATGCTAAACAATGACGAGTGGGCTACTCTAGTCAACTCGATTAATCAGTGTAAGCCCTTCGTATTGAATGAAAAATTGACAAGTAATGCACAATCCTTTGATTAGTTGCTTGATAGCGGAGCATCATATTTCATGACTTGTGATAAAAGCCATTTATTCGACCTGTACAATCTCTCACCTTATCCTGCTAGATTGCCTAATGTTGATGTTGCATATGTAACACAAACTAGGAAAATGAAACTTGATGGAGATATTGTCTTACAGCATGTATTGTATATTCTTCAATTGAAATGAAATCTCATATCAGTCCATCGGTTAATTAAAGATAGAAAGTGTTTCGTCATTTTTAATGATGAGTTGTGTGCGATATAGGACTGTACTTCAAGGACGCTGATTGGAGCAGGTGAGCAGTACGCAGAAACTACCTATTTTGAGATGCAGTCATGGCAAAATGCTTGCAGAATGCTAAGGAAGGAGTCACCAGAGCTTTGGCACCCACGGTTGGGGCACCCATCTTCCAAAATTATTAGTTTAGTTCCTAGAGTTTCTACTAGTTCTAATTCTTTGGAGAATAATGGGTTGTGTAATGTATAATTAGGTGCCAAACAAATTAGAGATATCTTTTCTTTGAGTACCAATCATATACAAAAACCTTTTTCTTTAATTCATTGTGACGTTTGGGAACCATACAATGTTTCTTCTTCTTCCAGAGCATATTATTTTCTCATTATAGTTGGTAATTTCTCACGTTTTGTTTGGGTGCATTTAATGGATGTAAAGAGTGAGGTGCCTAATTTATTCAACAAATTTTTTGTAATGATGCGGACTTAATTTAATCGAACTGTTAAACTTGTAAGGAGTGATAATGAGACTAAGTTTAAACCCTTTACAATCTTATTTTTTAGGAAATGGGATGGAGTTTCAAACCTCTTGTATAGGCACCCCAACAAAATGGAAGAGTAGAACGCAAACATAGATATATTTGAATGTTGGACGTGCCTTTAGATTTCAAGCTAATTTGCCTATTGAGTTTTCGGGTGAATGTATTCTTATCGAGGAATACTTAATTAATAAGACTACAACCCCTCTTAAAAATGGAAAATCTCTTCATGAGATATTGTTTGGACCTCCTCCTTCTTATGGTCACCTGCGTCTGTATGGTTGCCTTAGTTATGCTCATAATAAATCACGTATCAAATTTGGGTAAGATAGTCAGAAGTGTGTGTTTGTTGGATATCATCAAAGGAAGAAGGGATGGAAACTTTATGATTTAACTAAGGGTGAATAATTTATTTCATTTCCTTTGATGAGACCCTTTTTCCTTATTTCGGTGGTGAAGATGTAATGTCCTCATAACGTATATTGTGATGATCATGGGTCTATTTATAAGTCTTCACCTATGGCGAATAATTGTGAATGTGTTTCATTCCCTACCCGCTTGTCAGAGAGGGGGAGTTGTGAGCTGGGTTTCTCTACTAGTCCCACCGGTGACAATGTTTCTTCTCTCTTCTTTGATTTATGTGATACAGACCACACTACCCCTGTGCCTATAGCCTCTGATGCTTCAGTTCAGCCCCCATTGCCATAGAGGATGCCATGCCAGCTCTCACCGACACCACCAGCAACATAGGCAGAGGTCAACGACAAAAACAATTTAATGTCCGCCTTAAAGACTACATTTACACCAACATCATAAAATGTATAAATCCCCTTGTTGCCTCTCCTTCAACTATGTCCTCAGGTAATCTGTATCCAATAACTTATTCAGTTTCATGTTACAATTTTTTTTGCTAGACATAAACCTTTCATTGTAGTACTCGATAGCAAAGTTGAGCCACCCACTTTTTTTGAGGCCATGCGGGATCCTCGTTGGCGTGAAGCGATCCAGTTAGAAATTGATGCTTTTGAAACCAATGGAATTTAGGTTATCAAGGACCTTCCTTAAGGTAAGTAAGCTATTAGTTGTAAATGGATTTATCATAATAAATATAATTCTGATGGTACCATTGAGCGACACAAAGCTCGTTTTGTTATTCTTGGTAATAATCAGATTAAGGGTATGGACTTCACTGAGGCATTTGCTCCTATTGCTAAAATAGTTACAGTTCAAAATTTCTTAGTTGTGGTTGTAGCAAAGGATTGGGAATTGCATCAAATAGATGTCCATAATGCATTTTTACACAGGGATTTGGATGAAGAAGTATATATGACATTGCCATCAGATTTTTCTGCTTCTAATTCTAGTAAAGTCTGTTGCCTTTATAAGTCAATGTATGGGCTTCGTCAAGCTCCTAAAATTGGTTTACTAAACATATAGGTGCTTTAAAACAATGTGACTTCTCTTAACCCTATATAGATTACACTCTTTTTACCCTTCATAAAGGGTCTGTCACTCTTTCTGTTTTTGTTTATGTGGATGATCTAGTCATTGCTGGTAGTGATAGTGCTACTATTGTTGATTTAAAATGCTATTTGAGTCAGTGCTTTCATATGAAGGGTCTTAGTCACTTGAAATATTTCTTGGGCATAGATGTTGCTTGGCCTTTTTGGTGCCAAACCAACTTCTTTTTTAATGGAGCACAATTACAAATTAGCTTTGGCCACCGATGCGCTTTTTCCTAATCCGGAAAGTTATCGACGTCTTGTTGGTCGACTTACTTATCTTACCATTACTCAACCTAAGATTGGCTATTATGTCCACATTTTGGCTCAGTTTATGCAAGCTCCACATTAGGATCATTAGGGCATAACCCTCTGTGTCCTTCGCTATCTAAAGGTTCATCCAGGCCAAGGTCTCTTCCTCTATCATAGTAATGATTTAGTATTTTATGCCTATTGTGATTCTGACCGGGCTAGTTGCTCGTTGAGTAGGCATTTTGTTACTAGCTATTTTGTAATGTTAGGTCACTTTTCTATCTTTTGGAAGAATAAGAAGCAACATACTGTTTCCTGCTCATCCTCATATGTTGGATATCGAGCTATGACTACCACGACTTGTGAGTTAACTTGGCTTAAGGCCTTTCTCAAGTCTCTTGGTGTTGATCATCATGCTCCAATATGCCTTTATTGTGACAACAAGGCAACTCACTACATTGCTTCCAATCCTGTCTTCCACGAACGAACAAAGCATATTGAAATTGATTGCCATTATATTCGAGATCAAATTCAAGTTGGCAATATTGTAACTGCATATGTTCATACATCTCAACAGTTGGCAGATATTTTCATGAAAACCCGTGGTCGACAATTCACTACTTACTTTGCAAGTGGGGCATTTATGACCTCCATGCTCTAACTTGAGGGGGAGTAATATGATGTGATATTTATAAACATGGCCAGTGTTATAAAGGTCTTCTTAAGCACCGAACTTATCCACAAGTTGTGCCTACTCCTTTGCACGACAATCTTACTCAAATTTGTTTAAGCAAGACTCAGCCTTCCCCACTTGATCGTCTACCAATAATAGAGTTCTCAAATGCCTTACGACCCTTGTAGTGTTTAACTCTCACATTCGCAAGAAAATACGAAGCAATAGAATATTCAAAGGCAATAATAAAGAAATAAGAGATACAACAAACTACCAACCTTTATTACTTCCCTCAAACTATACAAATGAATGCTCTTTTAATTCTGTGTAAAGAGCAAGGCTTAGATGAGCTATATATAGGCATCAAGACTTGGAGAACAAGTAAGAATCCTAACAGAACTCTACTACCCATTATCACATCTTATCATATCATATTACATCGTTATCCTATAAGATTACATCCCTATCTAAATAGAACTCTATCCGATAAGGTCTATCTACATCCCAACTAACAAGATGAAAGATTACATATAATCTATCCCTATCCACGAAGATGTCCATTATCTTCAGAAGATCTTCCCGCATGGTCTTTATCTTTTAGTGTTGTTGTTTATCTTCTATGATCTTATCCGTCACATCGTCTAAGATTTCCATGATATCTATTCGTTGATGATAAGTCATCTAAGCCAAAGCCAGTCATAACACATTGGTTCTATCCAATGCTTACCTATGTCAAGTTCATTAGCATGGTCTATCCATTTAAGTACCCACTAAGTCCTAAGTCCATAAAAAACTTAGCCTTATCCTTGTCAGCTCGTATATATCTGAAACTCTACCAAAACTCGCACCATGCATGAGTTAACATGCTAAGTCACCTTGGAGCTTTCGCATGCCATCGTCACGAGTGTGATCTAACTAACCTTCCAACCAAGGTTTGTCTCTAACTAGCTATAAAGTGCCTTCATGTGCTAAGGGGCTAACAAACCATCCCCACTAGAAGAATTTGATGCCCTCGTCGAACTAGTTTGAAGGTAAACGTTCACCTAATCCTTGAGCTACCACAAGGTCGTATCTTTCTCCTACTTAGCTTCTTTGATCGACTTTTCCTTCCACTGGATTAAAAACTTTGTCCGTCGGTTTTTCTTATATTACCCTATTGATCTGTGATCCAAGATCTTTTTTACTTGATCCTTGAACTGTTGTCTCATCACCGGTAGAGCTCTCTTCACTTGATTGCTATTTAGATCTAATGTATCCTCATGGTATGGTTTGAGAAAATTAACATGAAAAGTAAGGCGTACCTTTAGTCTTTTGGGTAACTTCAACTTGTATGCCACATTCTCCACTTTACTCAGCACTTCAAATGGTCCATCATGCTTTGACACCAATCCATGATGCACTTGCTTGCTCGAAATCTTCTTCCAAATCTATGTAGTAAGTTTTAGTAATACCTTATCTCCCACGTTGAACTCTAACGGTCTCCTCTGTAAGTTCGTTTGCTTCTTCATTTGTCGAGAAACCTTTTGAAGACTATCCCTCACCCATCTAACAGCTCTTGCTTCTCCATTGTGAACTTATATGGCGCAGGACACTTGCCACCTATCCTTTTTTGTGCAATCTCGAGTGGAATGAGAGGTTGTTGCCCTAAGACTATCTCAAAGGGACTCTTCTCCGTCACAAAAGATCTGTGCAAGTTATAACAAAACTGTACAGTATCAATCAAACTTAACCAGTTATATTAACTTACACTTACATAATGCCTTAAATACTTCTCTAATAGACCATTGATCCCCCCAATTTTGCCATCTGTTTGCAGGTGATTTGTTGAAAACTTCAAATCGCAACCTATCATGTTGAAAAGATAGGTCCAGAATTGGCCTATATAATGGCTTCTCGATCACTCATAATGTTCGTAAGGACTCTGACGTATTTCACCATGTTATTATAAAACAACTCCGTCGTAATATCCAAGGGACACGATGTTAGTGCTGACACGAAGATCCCATATTTGGAGAAATGATCTATAATCACCATGATTGTCACCATATTGTCTACTTTTGAAAACCTTCCTATGAAATCTAACGAAATTGATATCCATGGTCTTTCAATACAACCAGCTTCCTTCTTCCTCTCTGGTTTATCCAACTGACACACAAGACACGTTTTGACATACACCCCAATGTCATTATCCATCTTCAGCCAATAGTAGGAACGAGCTAGGAGCATCATCATTCTCTGAACTCTGAGGTGACCAGTCCATTGTGAGTCGTGTGTCTCCTTTAACAATTATTCTGGCAAGCTACCAAAACTTGATATGTACACTTGACTACTCTTAGTCATCAACAACCCATCATAATCCAGCTAAAACCTGCACACAACACCTTCCTTAACTTGTGAGATCAACTTACAGTACATGCTATCCAATGAAGCTGCATCTTTGATTTACTCCAACAGGTTAGAATCTACCCTGTAATGGCATATAGGGTCGTGAATACCTCCTTCCAACTTAAGGCATCAGTCATGTTGTTGTGCCTCTCTAATTTATGCTCCCACATGAAGTCATATTTAGCAAGGAACTCCTACCATCGGGCTTGCTTCGCGGATAACTTCTTTTGGGTCCTGAAAAATATGTTAGCAACATTGTTTATCCTAACATTGAACTTGGTTCCCAACAAGTACACTCACTATATCTCAAGGTAATGCACCAACACAAGCATATCCTTTTCATGCGTTGAGTATCGTTGTTTTGCACTGTTGAGCTTTTGATTCTCAAATGCTACAGGATGACCTTCCTATATTAGGATTCCACCAATGGCTTTGTCCGATGCATCTGTGTGTACCTCTAATTGAAGATCAATCTTTGGCAGCTTCAATATAGGTTCAGTTGAGATAGCAACTTTAAGTATCTCGAATGCCTTCTGACATGCACCTGACCAACACCACTAGCAAGTCTGTCAATGGAGTCGCTTTCTTCGAACGTCCCACTATAAACCGCCTATAGTAGTTCGCCAATCTAAGAAAACTCTACAATTCTCACACTGTCGTGGGAACTTTCCACTTAACTATCACCTTCACCTTTTTTAGATCCATTCTGACCTGACTCTCGCTCAGCCGCTCGAACACTTTCCTCAAGTGCTCTATATATTCAGTCATATTTGTACGATATACCACGATGTCGTTGAAATATACCACTACAAACTAATCAAGGAAATCGTACAACACATCATTCATTAAGTTGTAAAATGTCGCACGGGCATTAGTCAATCCAAATGGCATGACTAAAAATTCGTACGATCTATACTAAGTCACACACGTTATCTTTTGCTCATCACCCTTGACTATCTGCACTTGCTAATACCCACTCCGAAAATCCAGCTTCGTGAAAACCGTAGCCCTCAATAATTTGTCCATCAAATCTTAAACTAAGGGAATAGGATACTTATGTTTGATTGTTACCTTGTTCAATGCTCGATAATCCACGGGCATCTAAAGTGTTCCATCTTGCTTCTTTTGGAATATCACCGGGGCACTATACGAGGCTTTAGACAATTGGATGAAACCTGCCTCAAACAGTTCACCAAGTTATTTTTGAAGCTCCCTTAACTCCAATGGGGACATCCTATATGGGTTATGTGCAGGCGAGATTACTCCAGGAACCAACTCAATCCTATGATCTATCTCTCAAAAAGGGGGAGAGTTTTCGACAACTCTTCGACATCACGTCTCGAAACTCCCTCAATAAACTTGCAACCTCATCGGGGACTTCCACCACATGGTCCTCACTAATCTCCCACATGGCAGCGAGATAGGTCTTCATTCATTTCTTCAACCTTTTCTCGATCCTTATGGCCGACATATGTGCTACTGTAGTTGTATCATTCGTTGTTTCACCACCGGATCTACAACAGTTAACAAATAAGGGACTTTTATCATGCATGATCATCATACCTTCCAAACTTGGATACAACATCGCCTTTGCTCCCTTCAAGAAATCGATCCTCAGTATCAACTCGAAATCTTCAAGTGGTATGACCATGCAATTGAACTCGGCAAGCTAACTCCTATGCTTACTAGCACGTTGTAAGTAGCTCCTACCATCGTTTGTGCCTTACTCGTAGGGTTTTTATTTATGTTGAAGTCTTCGACTTCTTGAGCCCGAACTTACACACCATCCTTTCCACCACGATTGAGTGCGTCGCACCAGTATCTATCATCGTGGTTACCTCCTTCCCATTGACTTGTATCCCTACATATATTAACTTGTCAATAGGGTTAGACTCACTTTTAACCATGTTCAACAAGGTGATCAGATTTAGAGTCGCCTCCGAACCCTCCTCTTCTTCTGCAGCTATCAACATATTCAGCTTCTCCTTCCTTAGATGTTCTCTTACAAAATGTGGACCGCTGCATAGTTAATAAGCAAGTTCGTCATTTTTGGAGGACGTCTCTCCACTATTGAAGCCATTGTTTTGCTTGCCTTTCCCCTTGAAGTCTCCTTTCTTGGAGTCTTTCTTCTTTTTCCCCTCGCTCTTCTCTGTTGGGTTAGGCCTTTGCCCTTAGAAGAATTTAAAGAGCCTACCTTAGTTTCCCTCGTCACTCGAAAGTCCACCAAAGAATTAGCAACTGTGATTGCATCAACCACTTCCTTCACATTGTGCTTCCACAACTCCATTTGTGCCCATGGTTGTAATTCGGAAAAAAAAAAAGTAAGAGCTTGTCGGCGCCTGACATATTATCAATGTCAAGCATTAGAGAACTAAACTTTTTAACATATTCCCTTACCGATCTGTTCTGTTTTAGCTTTTTCAAGGCATGCCTTGCGAGCCAAAAAGTGTTCATTGGAAGAAATTGATCCTTCAACTCCTTCATCTTGTCCCACAGGTCGATTGGATCTTTATCCATACTGATTTCCACAAAAGTCCTCGTTCTCCACGAAAGCTTGCCATCATCATCTAAGTGCATGGCCTTCACGTTGACCTTCTCAACATTGGGTATCTTTGCAGCCATAAAGTACTCCATGTCCCACAGAAAGTTCTCGAGTTCCTTTGCATGCCAAACTCCTTAAAAAACTTTGGGCTCATATACCTTCACCAAGGTGCTCTTGACATGTCCAATCTCTTGTGATGCAATAGCATGCCTTAGGATTTTCATCTTGAACCTAGTATCCTTTTGTGCCTTCATCAACTCCTCTATTTGATGCGGTAATGTCTAGATTTGTTCAGCCAACATCTCCATCCGAGTGTTGTAGGAAATGACATCCTCCTTCCCTTGAGGAATTGGACCAATGAGTTCCTCCACTTTGTTTACACTCTCCGTCAAATTGCTGCCTCTTGCCATCTCAAAATTATGGCTCTGATACTAGTTGTTACAAAGGTTTTCTTAAGCACTGAACTTATCCCCAAGTCGCGCATACTCCTTTGCACGACAATCATACTCATATTCGTTTAAGCAAGACTCAGCCTTCCCCACTTGATAGTCCACCAATAATCAAATTCTCGAATGCCTTATGACTCTCGCAGTGTTTAACTCTTACATTTGCTAGAAAATATGGAAGCTATAGAATATTCAAAGGCAAAAATAAAGCAAATAAGAGATACAACAAACTGTCAACCTTTATTACTTCCCTTAAAGTATACAAAGAAATGCTCTGTCAACTCTTTGTAAAGAGCAAGGCTCAAATGAGCTATATATAGAATTAAGGCTTGGGGGAACAAGTAAGAATGGTAATAGAATTTTACTACCCATGATCACATCTTATCCTATCAGATTATATCGTTATCCTATAAGATTACATCCCCATATAAATAAGACTATATCCGATAAGGTCTATCTACGTCCCAAGTAACAAGATAAAAGACTAGACATGATCTATCCCTATTCACAAAGATGTCCACTATCTTCAAATGATCCTCCCGTATGGTCTTTATCCTTTAGTGCTGATGATTATCCTTTGTGATCTTATCCGCCACATCGTCCAAGATCCCCATAATCTCTATCTGTTGATGATGAGTCATCCAAGCCAAAGTCAATCATAACACACTGGTCCGATCTAATGCTTACCCATGTCAAGTCAATTAGCCATGGTCCCTCCATTTGATTATCCACTAAGTTCTTGCTAGGTCCTTAGTCTATCAAGAACTTAGTCTTAGCCTTGTCAGCTTGTACACGATCCGAAACTCTACAAAAACTTGCATTATGCTGAGTTACCTTGGAGCTTTCACATGCCACCACCATTCGCGTGATCCAACTAAGCTTCTACCTAAGATCCATCTCCGGCTAGCTGTGAAGTGCCTTTATGTGCTAAGAGGCTAATAGCTAGTGTGCATATGTAGGGATATGGTCAACAAGAGAAAGTTATTTTAGGCAAAGATCTTGTATTTACTGTTATAGGCTAGAGGTGTATAGGTGTAAAATTCTATCCTTTGTGTTGTATATATGATGCGATACAAGCAATAACACATCAAAGTTTTACCCTCACGTATTTCTTTATTTTCAGAAAACCTGTTATTTTAACAATGAAACACACTTAATATGAACATTAAACGTTTGATTAATCAAATATCACTAATATGAGAATTTATTTCAACTTTTTAGCCGAATGAATTAAAATTCATTTAAATTAATAATTTAAAATAATTACAATAAATTATTAATTTATGTCATGTTTAATTAGTTCGGTTCGAGCTTAAGAGCTTGGTTGAATTGTAATATAAATAACATTTAATTAATCATAATCTAATTTTTTATTAGATATGTTTTATCATTATTTTTTATTCGAAGCCTAAACAAAAGAATTTTTTCTAAAAATCTGAAAATTAGAATGAATTTTTTCAAGAAATTTAAAGATCAAAGAGTTTTTTTTTTTTGGTAAGATTTCTTAAATTACATAAGTTGTATGTATCTTTCACCTTAAAGAATATATATACTGTGGTAAATTTTTAATCAAGTTAATTTGTATTGCATTGATACAGGACTTATGTAGACTTTATTGTCTCTTAATAATTGAACTTAAACACTATATAATGATCTTATGGTAAACTACAGTAACAAATTTAAAGACCCTGCTAAAAGATTTTAACCTTTTTTACTGATAAGGCAACGTATATGTTCATTGACACTCTACTAAGTATGGGGGCTTAGTTCGCTAAATGGTAATTAATTTATATTTATACCCAAGATAAGAAAACATTGTTAGAAATAAATAAACATTATCACTAATTAACACCCCACCAATAAATTGACAACAAAATTGGCACACCACAATGAAGTAAAAATAAGACAATGACACGCGCTCTTCCGGTACGTCCGATCAAAGCAACAGCAAACAACGTATGACCAAACCCCGCAACTAAACCACAAAAAACGATGACTATTTTCTCTTCCGGTTTCACCCTTTTAACCATTCCATAACCACGCCTCCACCATCTTCCTCGTCAGCTCGAGACCGACACTTACCAAATTTAGCTCAGACCGAACTTGCGACCGTAAATATCAATCCCAATCATTACGCTACACGTATTCCAAACCCTTTTTTCTTCACTGGTTTTACATTATATGTATCTATTGTTTTATCTTTTTTTCTAATTATTGTTTTTTTTCTGCTCTCTTTTTTCTTACCTGTGAACTGAGCTGTGATTTATCTATTTTCTGGTTTCCTTGGTGGAGTCTTATAGTTTTTAGGTAGCATCGTGGCATTTCACATTACAACTGATGATCATGTTTGTTTCTGACTTGCATTTGCCTTTGCTGGTTCTCTTTCATTGGATTATGGATAATTAAGCTTGTTTTGAGGGCTGGTGATCGTTGAACAATGGGAGCTTGCTCGTTAGTGACTTAAAGGTGTTGTATTTTTCATGCTGCTCATGGGAAATTCCTTCTGGGTTTTCCTCTGCTGGATATGAGATGATCTGTATTAGTTGTGATTTTCATCTGCATGCAGATCTTTGGTGAAGTGAAGAACTATTACTGTTATTATTGGAAGGTGGAGTTTCTGTGGAATAATGGAGCACAAGACATGGCTTTGGAGGAAAAAATCTTCAGATAAGACAGTTATTGCAGCTGACAAAGGAAGTGAAGATGAGGTACTCTAAACTACTCTTGTAATTTTGTTTTATCATTTCTTGTAATTTTGTTCTTCTACTTGCTTTCTTGCTCATCATTTTAGCCGCTCGTTGTAATGTGGGAATAACTATTTCAGATTGTTTCTAATTAAGATGGTTAAACGAATTGTTTTACCTTGCCACTGCGTGATTCCTGGTTCTAACTTGATTTGCATTTCCCACATCTGGAACTGGATTTTCACGTTATATCAGATTCTAAAATGGTAACTGGATCCTCACGTTTATTGTTTCCTCAGAAAATTACAAATGGAGACTCACATTTGAAATGGAATTTTAATGTCTGTCCTCTTCCTGTTGATATTTATGGAATTTTACTTGTAAACGATAATGTCATTGAATTTATACCATGAAGCCAATGCATGCCAAGTAAACGATCTTAGGTATTTATGCATCTCTCTTCATGACAGTGATGACTTCACCTCGATCAAAATTCTCATCAATTTTTTTCTCCATCCTGTTTTATTTCATTGTTGAAGGACTAGTTGAAACATACGTATTGATAGAAAAGAAGTTAGACTCCAGAATGTAATTGAGGGAACTGTAATTAAACTACCAACTTAATTCTTAAAGACTGCAACTTCTTCACTCTTTTCAGTGGGAAATTCTGAATAGGGTTTTTGAGGAGAGACTCTTGAGTAGCAACGAGAAATGTCAAAACCTGTCAACAAAAGATTGAATTACATGGGGAGGTCTTTTCTTTAATACAAATTACTGCTACACATGATTGATGTAATGGAATAATGAAACTCTTTATTAGGACGAAGTGTGGTTATTCTGTCAAGAATGGTTGCTTTCCAATGTATCCAAGGCAACTTCAGATCTGTTACTGATGCGAAAGCATGAAATCAGCCAATCATGCATGCCCGAGCAGCTTCAGTCTGCCTGGCCTTGAAATCTGAATTGTAATTTTACATTTTAATAGTAAATTACTTAACATTTACAAATATTTCCAGTTTGCACCAGCCAGTTGATAAGTAATTTGGTCCTTTCAGATACAGGCAATTTTGAATGACAAGGCAGAACTGCAGAATGACCTCAAGATTTTACATGAAAAACTTTCTTCTGTCATGTCGGAATGCAATGAAAAGGATGATCTTGTAAAGAAACATGAGAAGACGGCTCAGGAAGCCATGGAAGGTAAAATATGGAATCGTCTTATTTCGTTAAGTTTCATAGTATGATTTACTCTTCTAATCATCTATTGTTAATACGGCATACTACATATGCCAAATAGAATGTCAGAAGGCAGAAGAAAAAGTAGCCTCCCTAAAACAAGAATTAGAGGAAGCATTTCAGCAGAGAATTGCTGGGGAAGAGAGATTAACTTATGTGGATGCAACTCTTAAGGAGTGTATGCAACAGCTACGTTTTGTTCGAGAAGAGCAGGAACAAAGGGTTCATGATGCTGTGATGAAGACATCAAAGGAATTTGAAAATTCCCAAAAAGTCTTGGAAGAGAAACTGGCAGATGCCAACAAAAGGCTTGCTAAAATGGGTAACGAGAATGCAAGTCTTAGTAAGGCTCTCCTGGTGAAGGAGAAGTTGATTGAAGACCTAAGCAAACAGAAATCTCAGGCAGAGGCAAATTTTAATGCTCTAATGAAGAGGGTGGAATCTACCGAGAAAGATAGCGCATCTCTGAAATATGAAGTCCGTGTGCTAGAGAAGGAGCTTGAGATCCGAAATGAGGAGAGAGAATTTACTCGTAGAACAGCTGATGCATCACACAAGCAACACTTAGAGAGTGTTAAAAAAATAGCAAAGTTAGAATCTGAATGCCAGAGGTTACGAGTCTTAGTTCGCAAGCGGTTGCCAGGCCCTGCTGCCGTGGCAAAAATGAGAAATGAAGTTGAAGCATTGGGAAGAGATTCATCTGAAATGAGGAGGAGGTCAAATTCTAATCTTAGTGGGTTTGTGGCTGACTCAGCTGTTAGCGCATCACCTGAGTCCCCCAGCAAAAAGATCAACTTTCTTGCTGAGCAGTTATGTGCCATGGAGGAGGAAAATAAGATGCTCAAGGAAGCTCTACAAAAAAGGGCAGCTGAACTTCAATTCTCAAGAGCAATGTATGCTCGCACAGCTTCTAAATTATCTGAGGTTGAGTCCCATTTTGATGAATTGTCAAAAGTTCAGGCAGCATTGGAACCATCAAAGAGTGCTTTAATGTTGCTCGAACCCTCTCTGGCCTCAATGTCTGACGTTGGGAGTGATGATAAGGCTAGCTGTGCTGAATCATGGGCTTCTGCATTGATTTCGGAGTTGGAGAACTTCAAACATGGAAAACAGAGAGGATTAGTTCCAAGTAAAACAGTTAGAACTTCCGACATTAACCTGATGGATGACTTCGCTGAAATGGAAAGATTGGCAATCGTCTCAGTTGATAACCCATCTAGAAGTTCTCATGTTTCGCCTGATGATGCCAATGCCATAGTTAGGTCCGTAGATACAAATTTGAATGGATATTCTTCAGAGGTGAAGGGCAGAGAGATCATTCCAATTTCTGAATCTGTCTTCCCGAGATCAGGGCAGGACGAGTCAAGGGATATTAACAAAGCTCCTAGTTGGCTTCAGGATATTGTGATGGCTGTATTGGAACAAACCCGTGTTACACGGAGAAGATCTGATGAAATACTGGAGGATGTTAGAGCATCTTTAATAAAAATGAATAGTGAAAGCCTCATAAAAAGCATTGATAACAGAGATGGCTGTGAAAATTCTGGTTTTTCAAAGGCACCTGATATTGGTGGATTCATATCATGGGAACCTGCAAACAGATCTTCTGGGATGGATGTAATAACGGATGTTGACACCTTGACAGATAAGGGCAGCCAGCAATTCCATACAGATCTAAGCAGATCTATATGCAAAATAGTCGAACTTATTGAAGGGATCACTTCATCGTTCTCTGGTTATGGCACCTCAGAGACTGATTCCAAGAAGGCCGGAAGTTTCTTATCATGTAAGAGTACAGAAACAACTTCAGGCTACATGATTCGTGCTTTCCAGTGGAAAATTTCTGAACTCAGTGCTGTGCTACAGAAATTTATCCAAATTTGTTATGATCTGTTGAATGGAAAATCTGATGTCACCAAGTTCGCCCATGAATTAAGCACTACTTTGGACTGGACTATAAACCACTGCTTTTCTATTCAAGATGTTTCCAGCATGAGGGAGGCAATTAAAAAGCACTTTGATTGGGATGAAGCACGAAGTGAAAATGAATCTGAGGTTGGCGTGACTGATCAGTTCTTGCATTTGCCAATAACTGCTTCTTTACGTGGAAATCATAACTTTGAAAAGTGTCTGCCTGCTACTATATATGAAACCGATAAGTTAAAAGATCAGCTCTGTAATACAAATTCCACAAGAATCGAATCAGAAGAAGGGCTTGAATCGGCTGTTCATAAGATTGAATTCTTGACAAATCAACTGCAGGAATCTAATAAAACCATTTCCATGTTACAAAAAGAGGTAGAAACTTTGAAAGGATCAAAGGCAACTAATGAGAATCAGACAGACAGTCACAAGCTGATGAAACAGGACCTTGAGACCAAGCTTAATGTGTCCAAAGCCGAAGTAAATGAGGTTTTTCACAGGATTTCCTCCTTGGAAGTAGAATTGGACAATAAAAAGAGCTGCTGTGAAGAATTGGAGGCCACATGTCTTGAGCTACAGCTCCAACTTGAAAGGTATAATTAGGCTATTTCGAAACTAGTCCCCAAGGGCATCCTATATGATTACCAAGAGTTCTTTTCTGATTTATGGTTTTTTCAGTGTGACAAAAAAGGCAACTCCTAGCCAAGAACCACATCAGGAGGAGAAACGACTACGTACTGTAAGACTATACACCTTGCCATGGAATTGATAACTTACTTGACTACCATCTCCTACATGATTCTCTTGCAAATATGTTTCTCGTGTCTGATAGTATTGCCTACTGGCAGGTAAATGCCGATTTTTGTGATAAACTGGCGCTTTCACTTGACTAGATCAAAGTCTTTTGTGCATGTCACTTGATTTAGAACTTTTGAAGAAACACAGTCTGTGATTACTTATTTCAACTGAAAAATTGTAAATCATGTGTGCCCACGAAGAAAATAGGCCGTTGAATCATAATAGAGAAAACTGAAGGCACGTAATAATCCTACGTATAGGACTACCTCTTGAAATTCCTTTCCAGGCCCCAACTTCATCGTGACAACAAAAGGAAATTTTATCTCAAAGTATCATTGCTGTTATGTCTTCAATAACCCCAAATGGTAGGGATCAATGGTGGAGAGATCCTGATAAGTTAGTCCTTAATATTAACGACGTCAATTGGTTTCACTTACCAGACCCAGGGATTGGAGTTTTGTTACTTACAGAGAAGCTTTGAAGTTGGTCATGTTATTTTGACTTGCTTCATGTTGCAGGATTGGGAGATTTCAGCTGCATCAGAAAAGTTGGCAGAGTGTCAAGAGACTATTTTGAACTTAGGGAAGCAATTGAAAGCATTGGCTACACCGAAGGAAGCAGCCCTGTTTGATAAGGTTATTCCTACAAACAGTGAATCAAATACCCCATCTGACACCTCCATGAAAAGCATAACGCTGGCCGAACAAAAGGACAAGGTCATGAATCAAAGGTCCTCTCTGCTAGAACGAATGCTAGCAGATGACAGTCTGGAAGTGAAGGACATGGGATCTCCTAAAATTCAGGCAACTGAAAAATTTTCGGGATCTGCTTTAGTTTCAAATGGAGGGATAGATCCTTTGGAGAAAATCCTTGTCGTAAACGGAAACAAACAGCCGGAAAATAGTGTGGCAATTGGTTCCTTGGCCCTCGTGCCTACCAAGAAGCGAGGAGTAGCAACATTGTGGAGAAAGTTGCTATGGAGAAAAACCAAATCCTACAGCAAGAAACCAACCCTCCCTTTTGCTCCATAGCAAATTCAGAAAAATGTATGTTTTCTCAGAATTTTTTTCCTTTTGCGTCTTATGCTCCTGGTTCGGACATAATAAGGTTTTCACGTTTGTTAATCTTCAGAGAGAAGTGGGTTTTACTTAATACTGTTGTGTAATCTCCTGTACATAAAACAAAGACCTGTTTTCTACTGTAGTGAAAATAAGGAAACATTACACCACCATGTCATGGTTGCTGAGCTAGCTATTGTATCTGTAAACGTAGAATTTTTCTTGCTTGTCTTCACCAATCATACGGGATATTATATTGTAATTGTGACAATAACGAATGATACATGCACAATTACAGCAAATTTCCATAATAATCGAACTGCAACTGGGCAGAGTTGCAGTCAGCAACGTCTAACGATATGCGAACTGCAATTCTAGAACTTTGTGTATTATCCATTGTTATACCAGAATGACGCTGACATTATTTAGATCAAACACAAGCAAGAATAAAATACAATTGTGTATACAAAAAGAAGCCTTTATGCTTAAGGGGGATACAACATCTAAACTAGCATTCAGATTGGAGTACTCAATCTTTATATTCAACAAATCTAGCAATATCATGAAGTCCTGCCTCCTCATAGCATTGAACAATCCGCTCAAGTAAGTTGTCCCAAGTTCCTTCCACAGAAGCCAAATCCAACAAAAAAGCAGCTTCATCCAAAGCAATCTGCAAATTGGAAAAATGAAAATCATCATAGTCTTACCATGGATTTTATGATGATGTAGTCAGATGGATAATGGATAGAATTTCGAGAAACCTGAGCAGTATCCTTCCCCTTGTTAAGCTCCTCTTGCCTGCCTTCCTCACTCACTCTTTCTTTAATATACTCGATTTGCTCATCCTCCCATTCTGCTGTTAGAGCGACTTCCTGATTAGAAAGTGAATTTGACAGAGTAAGGATAGGGAATTCCAGAAAATAGACAATTGTATTGATAAAACTCCGTAGAGCAATAGCTCCCCCAGGCAAAAGCCGTACAATGTACTGATGTCAAAATAAAAGATGATCCCCTCTTCATCATTCCTAACTAACTTATATTCCCCACATAGAGTACCCCGTACACCCTACACAATCATTCCCTTATTCTTCCTAACGGTTAAGCATGCATGCCTCACTCTCCAGCTCATCATTCATTCTCTCTCCACCTTAGCATTCTGTTTCTTCCTCCTATGATAAACCAGTAATGGTTTCGGTCCAACCATTGGACCGGAACCTCCATGGCTAACAGTACTCCCTCTCTGGAAACAGACCTTGTCCACAAGGTCTGATTCAGGAAATTGGCCCCGAAAATCAGAACAGCTGATCCAGGTAGCTTCATCAGGTCCTTTGGCAGCCCATTTAACCAACAGCTGATGACAAGGAGTGGCAGGAGGG
>JAOQMP010000210.1:5260029-5278900 GCA_027563575.1 Erythroxylum pedicellare
AGAATACTTTTTTCCCCAGTTAACCTCCCAAGCTAACTAATTTAAATCACACTATACATTTACAAAGTTTTACAAAAAAAATTTCATTCGTAATTTTTACTAACTAATTTTACTAATTTATTTCAAATATTCAAAGTTAAAAAATATTTATTTATACATATTTAGCCATTCATAAAATAACATATTAAGCCTTATGTTCGTATACATTTTTTAAAATTATAAATTTATTTTTTAAGTTATGTACTAAAATATTTTAACGCCTGTGACTCATATGCATTTACAAATTTTGCTTTATTAATTCATTTCAAATATTTTGATTTTTGCTTATTTTCTTCCAAACAATTTATCTACATTAACAAATTTTTTCTCACAAATTTTAAAATTAACAATATTTATTTATACATATTTAGCCAATCACAAAATACCATATTATTCGTATACATTTTTTCAAATTATAACTTTATTTTTTAAATTATGTACTAAAATATTATAAGACTTTCATTTAGAACTTTTCTTATAAACTTTATTGAACTATTTTATCCTTTCTACTATATAAATTTCACAATTTTCGCTCACATATTTCATCCATTTATCTTTTTAATTCATTTATCCATTTATTTTTTATTCATTCTTTACTATACATTTCAAGGATTTTAAAATTTTACAATTTCTTATTTAAACTTAGTTATTTTATTAATTCATTCAAATAATTCAACTAATATATTTTTCTTCTTTTTTTTGACAAAATTTTAACTTCAATCTCATAATTCTATTTTTTCCTTAAATATTAATATATTCATTTATAAAATACTTTTTATTTTTAAATTAACTGGGCACTACGACTGCGCATTTGCGCAATCTATTTCTGCTAGTTTATAACTTAATTGTCATAATTAATATACTATTTCTAATGTACCTTTCAATAATATTTTTAAAGAGGACTTTTAATCATCTTAATAATCATTAACGAATATTCAACCATTACATTTTCACCCCTTAAATAGAGTTTTGTATACTCAAATAAAAACTACAATACTTTTACTAAGTTTGACTCCTCTGTTATTTATAACATTTGAAAAATCCACATTAATATGATTATAACTTATTACGATGGTCTACTTCAAATTGGTTTTTCTAAACGTAAAATTTTAAAGACTAATTAAGTAAAAAGTAATATCTTAGAGAGTATGCTTAAATAGTTTGCACAATTTAAAAACTATTTAAATTGTTTTACGATGATATGACTTTGCTAAAATTTACAGAAGATAAATTGTTCTTGCATCCAAATTGCGAAAAGGCAGAAAAACCGTGCCTTGTAACTCATGAAAAGTCGTGATTTAGATTAGTGCAAACACCCAATAAAAATCCGTAGGTCTGGATTGATGGCTTTGCTTATGATCCATGGCTTTGCTCTGCTCCTGCTCCTTTTTCCCCACCTTTTTCTATTTTCAAGAGATCGGATTTGTTAATCCATCTTTCTTCCTCTAGCCTCCAACCCCTATGATCTCAAACTTTCATTTTCTCTTTTCCCTACAAGCCACAATCCCTTACTTCTATTCTAGCTCTCAACACTTTTTCAATCTTCTGCATAGCTCTCTGCTTTCATCTTCCTCTTCTCTTCAAGCCATAACCACTTGCTTCATCATCTTCGTAAACAACCGTTGTCTTTCTTCTCCTTTCTAAAAATCCTTTGCTTTCTCTCTGAACCCTTCTTTAGTTATTAGGGGCATTTCTGTCTTTCCTAGCGGTCTACCTTGATGGTTTTTTTTCCCTCTTTTGGTAACCACTTTTTGAAATCTTCTCTCCCTGTCTCTGCACTGCATTCCTCTCCCTTGCTTGTCAACTATACTTGCTCCTAAACCTCCTACCTTTTGTGTAGACTCTCACTCTGAGTTTCCCTTACCCTCCTACACTTTGGCTGTCACCAAGCTACCAGAAAACCTCATCCTCGAATCTGAAGAAGACTTGGAAACAAGTAATAGCAGTGGAGTGAGATACAGCACTCCATTATTCCCCCCAAGGAAAAGCAAGGTCGAGTCATTGTTGCGCCGGATCTGGAAGTCCTTCAGGAAGGAGCTTGATCATAGGAGGCTTCACTGGTACGGTTCTTTTTAGAGAAAAGACCCCCATTTTTAGTGCTGCAAAAATAGGCAAACACTACTTAGAAGAACAAAGGCCTATTAAAGGTACTGTTAGTTGAATTTTTTTTTAATGATATTTACCTTCTCCTTTAAAGCTCAGGCCCTTAAAGTCCTAGAAGAAGGACCTTGGCATGTGATGAACCTTCCATTATTTCTCCAAAGCTGGCAGCCGGGTTTCTAACCTGAAATAGAAAAGTTAAAATCAGTTCCTCTGTGGGTTAACTTGCATAATGTTCCATCAGAATATTGGACTACCAAAGGCTTCAGTATGATTGCAAGTTATTTGGGACAACCTCTTTGTATGGATGAAAATACAACAAAAAGGAAAAGATTAGGCTATACACGACTATGTATTACTATGGACATCTCTAAGGATCTACCTGAACAAATTTTGATTATTAGGGTTGAATGGAACATTGTATGAAGATACTGTAAAAGTGGACTACCATTAGAAGCCTTCTTTGAAGCTACAAGGAAAAAGGTGGATGCCTACTGGAAAAATCTTTAAGAAAGGGAATTATATGGAACTAATGGGTATAGATCAAGATGAGAAGGATGGGAATGATAAGCAGGTATTATGTCAAAATATGTCCCAAGTAGAACCAGTCATAAGGGATCAAAACCAAGTGGATAAGGCTGAAAATGGTGAGTTGAAACCAAGCACGAGGGGTCCAGAGTTGCTTTAGCACTACCAGATTCAGATGTGGAAATCCAGATTAGGCAGAAAGTGGAGATATGCACAACTAAAGAAGATTCTAAGGAAAACATGCCAACTACGCTTGAGGGAAAAAAAGGTGATGATTTGGAGGCAACCTCCTCCCCTTCAACATCAAGCACTGCTAAAGGAAAGGAGGCTGCAAAACAGTTTATTAGTGTCAAACGGAGGAAAGGTATTTGGAGAAAAGGTCAAAGCTCCAAAGCCATTTCTTTATGATTTTAGTTTGGAACATTAAGGGCTTTAATTGCCCTAAAAAGCCTTTGCCCCTAAAGGATTTTTTGGCTAAAGGAAAATTTTCGATTCTTGCTATTTTGGAAACAAAAATTAGATTGGAGAATCTCAAGTTTCTTAATAAGTTAGGTAACAAGTGGCGGTTTCTTTCTAATCATCAAGCTTATGCTTATGGTAGAATTATTGTTGGATTTGATCCCCAAATAGTTGACATTGAGGTGTTAGAAATGGAGATGCAAGTCATGCACATGAAGTGGCATTTTGTTAAGTAGAATGCGACTATTTTTGCCTCGGTAGTGTATGGTTTCAATCATGGTTTTCAGAGGAAGGTTCTTTGGGAGAGCTTACTGAGCTTTCAAAGAAGAGTGGTAGGCCCTTGGCTCATTTCAGGTGACTTTAATTATACTCTCTATAAAATGAAAGCAGAAGGGCATTTTTCCTTAAGAAATTACTCTACTAACTTTAAAGATTGTGTTGATCAGTTAGGAGTTCTAGATCTTAAGGTGACTGGTCATTTCTTCTCTTGAAGTAATAAGCAAGCTAATGAATGGTTTCTCAGGAAAAAGTTAGATTGAGATATGGTCAACCAGGCATGGCTACAACAATTCCCTAAAAGTAAGGCCTCTTTCTTTGACCCTATGTTTTCAAAATTATACGCCAATGATTATAGAGGATTGTTCCTAAAGGTGAAGCGTTTCCATCATTTTAGATTCAACAATTACATGGTCGATGTAGATGAGTTTCAGGACTGCTTCAGGGTAGGGATGACATCAAGTGTTAATGGAACTCTCCAATTCAAATGTATGCAGATGTTTAAACTAATCAGAGAGGGCTTAAAGTCATTAAAGAAATAGATAGGGGAGATCACTTTCCAAGCCATTTCAGTAGCCAGGGACAATTTATCAAAAGTTCAGCATACTCTTTCCTATAATCTTGGGGATTGTTCTCTTTTATCTCAGGAGAAATATGCTCTGTTAGATTATTTGCAAGCCCTTAATAATCATGCTAGTGTTATAGAGCAGAGGGCCAGGGTTAAATGGCTCAAAGAAGGTGACAAAAATTCCAAATTTTCTTCAACTCAATAATTGCCCGAGAGAATTATAACTCTATTAAGGAAATTACCATGCTAGATGGGAGAAAGATTAGAAAACATGAGGATTTGTAGAAAGAAGCTGAGAGGTATTTCAAGGATTTCTATATCTCTCGAAATACAACTGTGCACACTCATCTTTTGGATTCTATTATTCATAACAAATTATCTGATAAAGAGAAGCCTTTATTAACTAGAACTGTTGAAGACTTAGAAATAGAGAAGGTTGTCTTCCAAATGAATCTTAAAAAGGCTCCAGGTCCGGATGGTTTCAATGGTTTCATTTTTTAGAAAGCTTGGCCTGAGATTGGATCGACGTGAAAGTAGTTGTTAAAAAATCTTCTCTTCAGGAATTCTGTTAAAGGAAATTAACAAAACTATCTCTGCTTAGTCCTTAAACTAAGTAATTCAACATCCTGGGAGGAATACAGACTTATTGCTTGCTTTAATTTCTTATATAAAGTGATTGTAAAGATTATTGCCAATAGGCTTAAAATTGTGTTGGGGTCCTTGATTAGTGATAATCAAAGTGCTTTCTTATAGGGCAAACAAATTGGAGATAACATCTCCATAGTGTAGGAACTGCCAAGAAGTTACTTAAGGAAGAAAGCTCCAAAGAATTGTGCTTTCAAGATAGATTTTAAGAAGCTTTTGACAGTGTAGAATGGAACTTTATCTTGAGGCTACTTGAAGTGATGGGTTTTCCCCGGGTGTTTGTTAAATGGATTCAAGCTTGTATTTTTATTCCTTCTTATACTGTTTTGGTTAATGGAATTCCTACAAAAAAAAATCATAGGGAAAGGGGACTTCGACAAGGGGATCCCATGTCTCCTTATATATTCATATTATGCATGGAGGCCCTAACCTCTCTTTTGAAACATAATCCTGGCAGGGGTTCACGATTTAAACATCACAACCGATACAAGAAAGTATCGTTGGTGAACTTATGCTTTGTAGATGATCTCTTTCTATTATCTAAGGCTGATGAGGTTTTTATCAAGCTCCTTATGAATTCTTTGAATCAATTTAGCTCTATGTCTGGATTGACGGTTAATTATAATAAAAGTCATTTTGTTCTCTCTAAAAGTGCGAATTACATGGAAGGAAAAGTCCTCTCTTTAATTGGAATGCAAAGAAAACAAACTCCCCTATGCTACATAGACCTACCAATCACTTTTAGAAGGATTCAGTTTAGTGAATGTTATCCTCTTATTGAAAGATTAAAAGAGATTGTCCTTTTGGACCAATCGTGCCCTATCCTTTGGAGGAAGGTTACAACTAGTAAATTTTGTGCTTAACTCCACGCATACTTATTGGTCCTCGAATATGGTATTTGCAAGGAGAGTTATTAAGTCACTAAAAAGTTAATGCGAAATTTTCTATAGGGAGTAGGTGTCCTTAATAGAGGATATGCCAAGGTAAAGTGGATTGATGTTTGCATACCTAAACTGGAGGGAGGCCTTAAAGTTATTCCTATCAAATCATCTAATAAAGCTCTCTTGATGAGGAAATTATGGTCAATCCTATAGGGAGATGACACCCTATGGGTAAATGAGTTTTATTTGGTTTATTTATTTACTTGTCTTCTTTCTTGTTTGTGTATTTATTTACTTATTTTATCTTTTTTTATTCGTTACCTTATTTTATATTTATTGTATTATTTATTGCATTACTTATTTTTATATATTTATTTATTTATGCTTGACCCTATTTGAGGCTCAACCTAGAGAGACAAAACAAAATTGTTTTGTCAAAAAATGACATTATTTTTTAAATTTTCTTTTAAAAATTAATAAATTGGGTCAAGTCGGGCAGGTCGGGCCAACCTATGGTTGGGCAGGGTCACGGGCTGAGCAATCATCATCTCGTTGGGTCATGAGTCCACTAGCTTGGCCCATTGTCATCTTTAATTGTTGTCCTTATTACTCGTCTCGATGTCTCATGTGTAAACCTAAATCGGTAATCTATAAGAGCATTACCTATTCCTTCTTCCTAATGGCTTCGTTTGGATAATGGTTATTTAGCCATTTTTTTGGCTGATTGATTACATTTAGTTGTTTGACAAGTCAAAACACTATTGAAGTTGTTTGGTAATTAGTTAATTAATTGATTGACCAGCTGAAAATGAAAAAGCTACCATCCACCGACGTTTTGTTCTATCAACTAAAATTAATATTTGAAAATACAATTGAGTCCCTTTGGCTGACATTTTGTTAAAGGATAATGAGTGCTGCCGCCTACTTTCCCTTCTCCGTGCTTCTGTTTTATTCACACCAATAATAGTTCACAATCAAAGTTGACCTTACCTATAGTTTATGGAGCCCTCTATCTTGTCTGTTTCTTTATGAACATTTGCAATCTTTTTCTAACTTTAAGAAGCTAATTTTGTTCTATTAAATTTGCATTTTCACTTTGAGAAGTCCTGAAATACCGGTGTAATTCTTTCTAACTTCAACTTTCAAAGAATCTATTTCTCTTTAATTTAACCACTTTGCAAAGTTATTTTGAAAAATAATTTGAAGATTAAATTATTTTATTCCTCTTTACAAGCTTTTTTTAATTAAAAAATAAGGATAATAATAGAGTTTATTTTTCAAAAAGAAAAATTATAAGTAAAAAATAAAACTCATTTATTTAAAATAACATAATATTTATTTATTTATATTCATAAGAATAAGCAAATAATAATATGAAAATAAAGATAATTAAAAGGCTAACTCATTCCTAAATTGCATGAAAAAGTAAAATTAGAAGAATATGAGCAGTGTAACTTGGAATGAAACAAGTAAAATTAGAAGTTATATCTTACGAAAAGACCTACGATGTGCCAATCATTATCGCAATAACATTTGAACATTCAACCTCTTATAAAAGATTAAGCTACACTCTTAACCTCAATCAACTAACCATGCGAATTATGTGTTTCGGATGATAGAGATTCGAAAGCTCTGGATCTGTCTACTGCAACTTTCGTGCCCAATCCATACAGTGGTTTGATTTTAAATACTGCTTAATCACGTGACCCACGACAATAAGTAATTAATCTTATAGAGTGAACAATGTGTCCAGCTGTTCTCTTTAGAATTGATATATGGCCATCGAAATAAACGTGTATGAAATGGAAACCGTATGTATGAGATATAAACTTTCCATGTCGGAAGCGTGACTTCCATTCTGCATTATTGGTCTATGAGATCCAAATAACAGCAGACCGTATCCTGTCTTGTCGGAAGCTTTCAAAGTACGTTAATGATCAGGAAGATTTTTTTAAAAATTATTTAGGCCCTTTAATAAATTTTAATCTTTGAAGTGAATTCAAAAGAGAGAGCTAATTAGTTAAATAAATTATTTTTATAAATCTTTAAATGCATGTGAAAATCTAAAGGATTTAATAGTTTTGCAAAATCTCCTATTTTAATCACAGTCGTTTCTAACGTAATCAAAAACAGAAAATTAAACACATAAATATAAATTAACACTAAAGTTTGTTAACGCAGCTCAGTACATCATACTTGCGACTGCGGATCCTCACCTAGCTTAATACTTTCACCAAAGAATAACAATATTTTTATACAAGACCTGATAGAGCGGACTCATTCAATTATTGCCATTATCTCTTGTCCTCACAACCCCTAAAAGTATTTCATACCCAATAATACATGACTCGTGTTAACCTCAATAAAGCATTTTCTCAACAACTGTTAACGAAAAAGACAATAATAAAAAACTTGAGATAAAAAAACTTCCCAATAAATTCAATTCCTTTTAAGACAGATCTGAGAGTTGTTCAACAAGTAAATTGTCATATCCGGCTATTGGGATTTTTGAGCTTCAACCAAAAGATTGATGTTGAAGAATTGAAGTCATTACCCAGCTGATTCATGCACTTGGCCAAATAAAATCACAGCTGCACATTAAACCCATTAACCAAACATGACTAAGAAAAGTGCAACCCTCTTACACAGCCTAAATTACGTAAAAATTCAGTTGAAAAACTAGTTGCACAAAGTTGCCCAATTAACGAAAAAGAAGCCAAATAGAAAACGCAACAACCACTTAAGACAACCTTCTTCAACCAATGACACACCATGGAAAGTGCAGCACACACTCACAGAGCATGGGTTGCGTGAGTATCCAATTAAGAAAAATAACTGCACCACAAAAATGTCACCCCTATAAATGTTCACACAGTCAAAACAGGGGAGATCACACGACAGTAGGCACATACAGCAGAATCTCAACGTGATTGACCTAGGACTCTTCACAAGATAGAGTTCTATCTTGATAAAATCTCTTATAAAAATATATCCAATATGGCTTTTTAATTTAAGCCTTCAAGACAACTAGAATCAACCAATGAAATTCAAGATATTTTATCCCATCTTGATTTTTAATTTAAAATTAATCAACATTAGCTTGAAAGTCCAATTATAAAAAATGCCCAAACTAAATAATGAGATATGTAACATATATCTTAACAATCTACCATTTTTTTGGCTTTGTTTGTCAAAATCTGAAACTCCCGTTAAAGGAGATAACTAGACATATAATATCGAATATAACATCGAATTCACAATTCATATGACAATGTCCAAATATAAACATTATCATTTAAGATTAACAATCATCTCAAAATAAACAAAACATAAAAGACAAGGCAACAATCAACACAAATCCAAGTCTTCTCCCCCTTTGGGACTCAAAAAGTGTAGTCAAGAGGCATCGAAGAATCGAAGAACCCGCTGCTTCAGGTGACGGAGAGCGTCAAGTCCCATTTGAAAGATGCCTTCAATACATTGAATTTCAGTGAAAAGAGCCACATGAGGATTGACGGATGAAGTGGCCGAGGCATCCGAGGGACAATGTGAGGTGTGGGGCAAGTCCACTACTCATGGTTGCTTGAAAATTCTTGGTGAGATATTTATTAACGTGACTGGTTCAAGGAAACTTAACTCCAACTGAGGGACACCATTGACATATAGAAATTGAGTAATCAAGCATGGAAAATATAGCAAGGAGTGCAACTTACCCCTAATAGCTACCATAACTTCAATATGAGTTGCCTTAGATTAAAATTCGCCCCAGTACCAATTGCATAGACCAATTTATCCTGTGTTAAATAAACTGAAATGACATGCGTACTAGGTATTCAATTAGTTATAACCAACTTATAGATCACAAAATTTTTTGTGTCAACATAGAAGCACGCAGCACCGACTGGATGGCTAAGCAGTTAATTTACCCCCAATTAATATAGTAGCAATCAAATCATTCGGAATATACCAATTGTCATCATAAATTCGGTCTCCAATCACATTATCAAACCCTATAAAAATATTTAGTCTATTAGCATCAAATTGTACTAGTTGACCCTGCACATACACCAATTTATAACTCAATGCAGTATCAGTCAATATATCACTATTCAAATTGTAGCAAAATTCCTTTATCAACTCAGAATCAGAATGTTTTGGTAGCAACAAAGCTTGTAATAAAGTTCTCTCAGATAATATAAATCTAATCGATATTGTTGGAATTCATCTAAATTAATTGTGTGTTCAAGAACTAACTTGATATGGACAAAAGTATCCCATTTTTGCACGCCTTTGGAAGTGTACAACTTAAATGATACCGCATTGTCTAATGTCATTCGGGCAGAAGAAATTCTCTGAGGTGGGTAGACTGTTTTGTGAGCTAGTTGCTTTGTTCATTTCTGAGGAATAGTAGAAGGAGTAGTCAATGAAGCATCTATCGTGGGAACCTCGTCGGAGTTGGATGAAGAATCTTTGACCATTAAAAGCAACACCGGCATAGCATCATCGCATTTTGAAGGTCTATCTTGAACTGAGGTGGTGTCGGGAACTTCAATAGGGGCAACAAAAGATGACCTAGCCTTGTTCAATTTCCTCCTAGGCGTTGGGTTTAGCAAGAGGCAATTTGAGTGATGAGTGGCTACCACCGATGGTTTCTCCACCACTGAAGAGGAAGATTTTTGCTTTATCTTGCCCATTTTAGCATTAGAAATCAAAAACCCAAGCAAATAGAGATGAGTGTCGCCGATATAGTGAGAGAGAGCGATACCCAAACTGATGAGACAACTGAAGCTTGATGAGGAGGAGAATGGGTCTTTGATGGAGCCAAATGGAAGCTAAAATCCAAACTAAGAAGGGAGTTGGGACAACAGAGGGTGCGACGGTAGCATAAAAATAAAGAATACAGGTTAGGGATTTTAATCCCTTTTTGAATTTACATTTTTTAAAGAAAACATACATCAATAATTTAAAGCACATAATCCCAAAGCGCCTCAAAGAAGTTCAAACCTGATTGTGTCAAGAGGTTTTATATAGATGTCTGCCAATTGTTTTTCCGTAGACATATATGACAAAGTGGTTATGTTGTTCTGCACAAGTTCTTAGATAAAGTGATAATTCAAATCAATGTGTTTCATTATCAAATGTTGAACTAAATTCTTCGAGATGTCTATAGTACTCTTGTTATCATATTGGATTGTCAACACCTCCTAATCAATTCCATAATCTTTCAAAATCTGTTTCATCCAAAGAAGTTGTGAACAACAACTGCTTGCAACAATATATTTTGCTTCTGCGGTTGACAATGAAATCAAATTATGCTTTTTACTGACCATGAAATCAGATTGTTACCCAAGAAGAAACAACCTCTTGAAGTGCTTTTCCGATCATCTAAATTTTCAGCCCATTCTGCACCGCTATACCTAGCTAGATAAGATGTATAGTCACATGTATACCAAATTCCAAATTTAGAGGTATCGCTTACATACTTGATAATCCTCTTTACAACTATCAAGTGTGTGTCTTTCAGGTTGGCTTGATAGCGAGCACATACTCCGATGCTATAACAGATATCTAATCTACTTGCGGTTAAATACAATAGGCTCCCAATAATGCTTCGATAGAGGCTGACATCGACACTTTTGCCATTTTTATCTTTACTTGACTTCGTAGAGACACTCATAGATGTTCTCGCATGTCTAGCATTCTCAAGTCCAAACTTCTTTATTCAATTCTTCACATATTTGGTTTGCGATACAAAAATGCCATCCCTCACTTGTTTAATTTGCAAACCTAAAAAGAAGTCCAACTCATCTACCATACTCATCTTAAATTAATGCGTCGTTAATTCAACAAAGTCGTCAACTAACTTTGGATTAATGGAACCAAACACAATATCGTCAACATAAATCTAAGCAATCATCAAATTAGGTATGAATTTTTTAATAAATAAAGTTTTGTTAACATTACCTCGTTCATTGCCTTGCTTGATGAGATATTGGGTGAGTCTTTCATACCAAGCCCTTAGCGCTTGTTTAAGACAGTAAATAACCTTCTTTAGCTTAAAAACATCATCATGCATGGAATAAATGAATGAACCCTTTCGGTTGCTCAATATATATCTTTTCTTGTATGAACCCATTCAAGAACGCACTCTTCACATCCGTTTGATAAAGCTTGAAGCCTTTGACACATGCTAACCCAACAATAGTCTAATCGACTCAATTTTTGCCACTAGTGTGAAGGTTTTGTCAAAATCAATTCCTTCAATCTGAGAGTACCCTTAAGCTACTAACCTTGCTTTATTTCTAGTCACATTACCCTTTTCATCATTTTTAGTACGAAACACCCATTTTGTTCCGATCACATTCACATTAGATGGTCTTGGCACTAATTCCCATACATCATTTCATGAAAATTGACTCAATTCTTCTTGCATTGTTGTTGTCCAAAACTCATCTTGTAAGGATTCTTTGACATTTTTCGATTTGAATGAAGATGTGTAGCACAAATATCTTGCTAATTCTCAATAATCAACCATTTTTCTTTCTTTTGTTTTTCTTAGCTCGTTAACATCTCCAATAACATTCTAGATGAATTTTTCTAATTCGTGAGGGAGGATCTTGGTTTAAATCACCTTCTCTTGAGTTTTAAGTGTTTAAGGGAATTATGTACGCGTCAAATGTCTTAGTGGTTTCATCATCTGAAGCAACTAACAAATCTTCTATTTGAGAAGTTTCTTCACCAACAATATCTAATTGTAGATCTGAAATTTTTTTGTTCTTGTTTTATTGCTTGTTTGAATTGGTTCACAAGGTCAGTTTTGCAAGTTTTCTTCTATCATCACTGTAGCATTTAATTGAGATACATCATCTATCACAACATTTATGTACTCTAACACTTTTTTGGTTCTTTGATTGAACACTCGATATGTTTTACTGTGGGTTGAATAGCCAATGAAGATCACTTCATCACTCTTGCTTTCAAATTTTCCGAGCTATTCTCGATCTCTAATAATATAACATTTACGACCAAAAACATGGAAGTAACTTACATATGGTTTCTTTCCCTTCCAAAGTTCATAAGATGTCTTATTCAGGATAATTCTAAGATAAACTCTGATGCATATGTAGAATGTCGTGTTAACTACTTTGGCCCAAAATCATATAGACATATTTTTTCCATTAAACATAGATATGACCATTTCTTGAAGTGTTTGATTCTTCATTTTGACAACTCTATTTTATTGTGAAGTTTTAAGTCCTGAAAACTCTTGTATGATACCATATTTGTCACAAAAATCGTTGAAGTTGGCATTCTCAAATTCTCTTTCATGATCTGATCAAAATCTCAAGAGTGTCATATTTTTCAGATTTATAACCTACATATATAGGCTTTTAAAAGCCTTAAAAGAATATGATTTTTCTTTAAAAAATGATACCCAAGTACATCTAGGATAATCATTAACACATATTAAAAAATATATCGTCCCACCAATACTGTTATATTGTATTGGACCAATTAAATCCATGTGAATTAATTTCAGTATGTGTGAGGAAGTAACGCGACTAACCTTTTTATGTGGCATTCTCATATGCTTACCCATTTGACAGGCACTACATATCGTTTTATCTTCTTTGTTCATGGTCAGTAAACCTTTCACAACTTCCAATTTCTTTAACTTGTTATTAAGCTCATAGTTAGTGTGCCTAAGTTTTTGATGCCGTAGATCTATGTTTTCATCATATAAGGTTGATTTACAAGTATTTGTGACCTGCAACATATAACAATTGTCGACTAATCGTTTTCTGCTCACAAGACATTCTCTTTATTAGGTTGACACCTTGCATTCATCACTTATAAATTTAACCAATAAACTATCATCACAAAGTTGACTTATACTCACCAAATTGACTTTCAATCCATTAACATGAAGCACGTTCTTGAGGTGTGGCAGTCCATCCATGCATAGTGTTTCCCTTCCAATAACTAAGGCCTTCTTTCCATTGTCAAAAGTCACATGCTCATCCATACATCTTTAATAGTCAGTCAAATAGCTCCTTTCTCTTGTCATATGATATGAATATCTGTTGTCGAAATACCAACTGCTATGTGAAGTAGCCTTCATGGATTTAAGAACTACAAGAGCTTACAATTGACCTTTTCAAACTCAAGAGTGCCTTGGTACTATGGATTTCTGTTGCTGGAAATTTTGTAGTGAATTTATAGGTTTTCAGTTTTGAGTCATTTGAAACAACATTTGTAGTAACTTGTAATATATTGGCCTTATATGCTCGATAACCCCACAAAAATGACGTGTAGGTATAAATCTCTTATTCTTCCTTAAGGTTTCTTGTTGAACAGATCTGATTGCATTATTTTTCTCATCATTCGACTTAAAGCATTCACTTTTGTAGCCAGTGTCTTAAAGATCTCTTTTAATCTTACCGATTTTTATCAACTTTTCTAACTTTTTTGTGCCTCTATTTAACATCCTGAATCCCTTTTTAGTACTGACCAATTTTAATTTTACTTCACCAGCTCTTCTAATGTTGACATCAATTTCTTCTCTAATTCTTGAATAATGTTCTTCATAGAGAAGTTTTTTTCCTTCAACTTTTCATTCTTCTTACATGTCTGCACCCATTTTGCATATATTAACTTATAAGCTTTGTAAATATTCTCCTTTTTGTCATTTGAACCATTGTCATCACTATCATAATCTAAGATTAAGCTTTTAGCTGATTCGTCTGTGTTTTTCCCGAAATTTTCTAATTTACTCACATTTTTGTCATCGCTTACTTCCTTCTTAGTTGTTGTTAAGCAAGCAACTGGACTTTTGTTGTATAAAGAAACTAATGCAACATTATCCACAACTTCTTATTCACCGCCACATTCAGTTTCGAATTCATTCTCACTTTATGTACTCGTATAGGATTTCCCTTTTCTCTTTTGTAAGGTGTTAGCACATTCCACTTGTATATGTTCGAAGCCTTGACACTCATGACATTGAATTTTTTTTAACTTTTCTTTAACTCTTTTGAATTTTAGTTTGTCGTTTGAAGCTGTTGATCGATGAACTCCCACTGTTTTGCCTAAATTTGAGTCTCTCTTTTCACTTTCGTCAACCATTTACTGAAATTTCATGTTAGTACTACGAGATCCTCATTCTCATTAGATCCATCTTCTACATCATTTATGCCTTTTTCAGTTTCAGCTTGTAGTGTCAATCATTTGCACCTCTTTTGTTTGCCCCTTAACAGAGTCATTTCAAAATTAGTAAGAATTCCAATTACCTTATCCAATGACAAATCATTTATGTCACGAGTCTCCTCGATTGCTGCAATTTTCGGGATGAACCTCGAAGATAGTGATTTCAATGTCTTCTTGACCAGTTTCAAGTTAGAGTTTTTGTTTCCCGAGTTGATGTGCTTGGTTTTGCTATATTATGCAATCTCTCATGGAAGTCTCCAATGGTTTCGCTATTATCCATCTTCAGTTCCTCAAATCTCACAATCAACATCTGAAGTTTTAAGGCTATCATAAATTTAATCCCTTATATATAGTCTGTAGAGTATGCCGTGTTTCTTAGCCGATTCATAAGCTGATATCATTAAAAAGCGACCTTCATTAACAATACTAAAGATGGCATGCGTGACTTATGAGTTTTCAAGCGCTCTCTCTTTTTTAGCTTTCATCCACTCAAATGGATCTTTCAGTACTACTTCTCCCTTATCATTAGTTATCACCAGATGTGTCCAATTATGTAATACTGGGTTCCATGCTTTTGTTCCCTGTACTTGAATAAAGACTCTAATCCGTGATTTTGACAATTTGAGTTGAACCCGACTTAAAATTAACGGTTGAGACTTGGATTGTCATAGCTTCAGGCCTCAAACTTTTTTTTCCCCAAAAATGAAACTTTATTCCAAATTCAAGCTCGTCCGACTCGGTCCTAGTTGCCGCGTCCCTAGTGTGCTTGTTTATTGTGGGAATGGCCATCTACTTGGTTACTTTATTATATATAACCTAGGTAATGGCTATGTATAGCTAGAAAAGTCTTGCAATTTTCAAAGACGAGAGAAAAAATGGTAAACGTAAGGATCTTATCGACGAGTGCAGTCGGCGCACAAAGTCATCAACCCAATCAACCAAGCCCTAACGTCGAGCTAACTCCATGGGACCTCCAACTCCTCTTAGTAGGTCCTATTCAGAAAGGCCTCCTTTTCCACAAACCCAAATTCTCACAAGATAACACCTGCATGCTCATTCGTCGCCTGGAGACCTCACTTTCTCGCACTCTAGACTTCTTTGCCCCCCTCGCCGGTCGTTTGGCCACAGTCGAGCTTGGTAGCGGTAACACGTCCTTTTACATCAACTGTAACAATGCTGGTGCTTTTTTCGTTCGAGCTGTTGCTGACGATGTAACTATGGCTGATGTCGTGGAACCTGTCTTTGTTCCCGATATTGTGCATTCGTTCTTTGCTCTTAATGGGTCAACAAATTACGAAGGAATTTCCAACCCGTTGCTCGCAGTCCAAGTCACCGAGCTTGTGGATGGTTTCTTCATTGGTTGCACTATAAACCATGTAGTTGCTGATGGGACATCTTTTTGGCATTTCTTCAACTCTTGGTCTGAAATTTGTCGTGGTTTTCTTAATCCCTCTAAACCTCCTGTCCTCAAACGATGGTTTCCTGATGGAACTGATTATCCTATTGGCATTCCAACCTTGATAAGTAAGATGAAGCCTGGCAAGTTTACTTCACCCATTTTGAAAGAAAGGGTTTTCCATTTCACAAGACAGGGAATCGCCGAACTTAAAGCGAAGGTCAATTCAGAGATTGGCACAAAAAAGATTTCATCTCTGCAAGCACTGTTATCCCATATCTGGAGGTGTGTTGTTCGTTGTCAATCTCCAGATTCCGATCAAGAGGTCAACTTCAAATTACTAATAGGTGTAAGACCAAGATTAAAACCACCATTGCCAGAAGGATATTTTGGAAATGCAGTTCAAGTTGGTCCTTTAACAATGGCAGCAAAGGAGCTGCAGGAGCTCGGACATGGCCATGTAGCTTGGAAGATGAACAAGACAGTGGCATGGCACACAGAAGACAAGTTGTGCAACTTTTACAAAGCTTGGATTAAGGACCCTAAGCTACTAACAATGAATAGCGTGACAACTAATGCTTTGGTGACAAGTAGTTCACCACGGTTCGATGTCTACGGTAACGACTTTGGGTGGGGAAAGCCAGTTGCTGTAAGAAGCGGAGCAGGAAATAAACATGACGGAAAAATCACGGTCTTCGCCGGAGTTGAAGAAGGTAGCGTGGATGCTGAGGTTTGTCTCTTACCAGAGACTCTTGAGGGGTTGGGAAACGATTCAGAGTTCATGGCTACTGTTTCCGTACCTGATAAATTGATGCCTAACTAATTCAACAGTTGCTCAATAAGTGTACTGTAGTTGCAGGTGTTGTTAATAACCAATGTAGTTTTAAAACCAAATTGGTTATCAATTCGATGTAATATTTCACGGCCCCATTGGTACCCCTAGCTCAAATCACAACAGATATCCCGACAGACAATTTACAACAGATATCTCAACTGCTTTCCTCTAACCATGATAAGGAAATAATTCTAATGGTCGTAGGAACTTAGTCTTCAAGAAATTGAAAATAGCGAAACAATAGAAAGAAATTTTAAAACGTAAATTCTCTTATTGAACTTACAGCTGCCAATATTAAAGTACAATTGATTATGATTAAGTTGGGAAAGAATTGTAGCAGAAGAATGATTCTCTATTGGAGATTATAGACTTATGTATGTTGCGAAGATATCACTGATCAATCAATTCATAGACCTTGATCAGTGTGGTACTACTATAGGAGCAACAATAACAGGCGACAGAACAAGAGCATAGACCTTGATCTATAGGGGCAACAATAAAAGGCGACAGAACAAGAGTATAAATATGCATTCAGTCTGATTCCTAATTAACTTTAGCAGATTTTTGCAATAATCAAGCTAAGAAGGATATGACAGGCGATATTAGTAGGAAAAGAGTCTCATATGTGAGCTCATTGATGGAAGCATCATTATGATCCACCACCAAATCTTGTAATTTAACGCGAAGTTAGCAACATTGAGGAGATTTATAGAAGATTCAATGAAGACCGAACGAGTTTCTATTCGCTTAGAGACGTAACGCTTGTTTGGATCTCTATCGATGACACACGGCCTCCGACGATGCTAATCCTAATTGGGTAACTTTTCGAAGACTTGAGAAAAAGGAGGGAGAGAATTTACCTAAGATGTGTATTTCTTTTATTCAAACGTTGCTGTTTTTTATCCATTATTATGTGTAAACCCGTCATTTTGAATAGAACGTAGGCGGGTCCCTCTCCAATGCTATACTCTTTATATTTTTTTCACATCAATAAAATTTTTAAATTTTCAAAAAAATATGATTAAAGTTAATTGTCGAGTTTTGATTAAAATAATATTATTTTTTATAAAGTCACAAAGTTTGTGCAATTTTTTAATGCTTTCCTCTATCAAGTCTTTTACTATTTATACTAAATGAGTACAATAGTCTCGTAAATATTTGAGTGCAAAAGAGATTCTAGAGAGATATATAAAATCCAGTACAATATAGTTATCCGGTAGCATATCTAGGTGCAACTGATGAGTTGGTTTTAACCAACATTTAACTTAATTACTTGTTATTAAATTGTTGAGAGAGATTAATTTTAGTACAGAATCTCTAGTAAGAGAACACCTACTGAAAGGACAAGATGCGCAATCAACATCACAAAAAGCCTGGATATGAAAGCTGTTGTGAATGGCCTTTGTAGTGGTCTCGTTGAGGTACTTTCCAACATGAGCTACTGTGAGATGAGGCTTTTGAGGCTGAGAAGACAAACCGGCTGAGATTTTGAACGACGTGGCTAATGTCTAGCCTTGTGATGTTAATATACAATAGTCTCCCACGAAGCGTCTGTATTGATCTGGACCGTCCAAAAGATCACCGTAGTGGTACTAAGCTTGAGACCTTGTGGCGGTGGGATTTTAACAGTAGCACCATCTTTCATGTCATAATCATCAATAACATCAGTGATAAACTTTCTCTGGCTAAGATGAGTCCCTTCAAGAGCTCTGTGCACTTGTATGCCAAGAAAATATTTTAAACTCCCTATGCCTTCGATTGTAAACTTATGATCCAAAGCTCTGTTAATTAATGGTACGACTATCGTACTAAATTTAGTATCGAATTAGATTTTAGTATAGTATTGTATTGATATCGATTAATATTGGATACTATTTTGAATAATTTTTTAAATTTATAAAATAATCCTTAAATTTTTTAAAAATTACAAAATAGTT
>JAOQMP010000210.1:5279000-5294200 GCA_027563575.1 Erythroxylum pedicellare
GTTATCTCAACTTAATGCTCTTCTATTTTCGATTATTATGTATAATCTTGAGGGTAGGATTGTTAATTGAAACTGCAAAGAAATATCAACTTGTGGAGCCTTATACTCTTTATTATCTCATCTTTAGCTTTCTTATTTCATATGTTATTTCATCTTATTTTCTTTTCTTAGTGAGTTTTGAGTTTAGATGTTTGATATATTTAGGCATAGCAAAGTGGATGGACTTATCATTTATTTCTTGGATGCTCATGCAGTCATTGCAAAACTAAGATTTCCAGATGCGTCATTGAAAACTGAAGAAAGTCTAGGCATACTGTTCAAAGCGCTAGTAGTGTTTGCATTGAGGGAAATTAATTTGTCAAAGATAGTTTTTACTAAAGAGTGGTCAATTTTATTGTTCGATTAATATATCAAATGTTCTAACTATCTCTTGTTTCAATGAACACTTTCCAGATATTTTGCAATATAACATCCAGTATATTTTTAGCATTGCATTGCTTTAAGTACTTCACTAGTGGAAACTTTTAACAGAAAAGAGCACATTTACCATTTATGCCTTAAACTGCTTCATTGCTGAATTTAGAGTTGTTTAAAAGTGATGTTGATATTTTATATTTGCTATTAGCTAGTAAATATCATTCATTGGTGTAGCATAACACCTTGTTACAGCATATAATCACTTGCAATATACTTTTGATTATATTTTGCTATTCAGTTTGACTTCTTTGGTAAAGATTCAATTCGATATGAAAACACAATTGGGGTTGAGGTTCCTGTGTATAAAAACATTGATTCAATTTGGAGCTAATGTGAGGATATGAAGGTGGATCATATACTGATGGTCATAAACTTAGATCAGTGGATGGGTTTTTACCGATTTTGCAATGAGGTACTACCTACATTTAGCTCAACTGCTCTGAATTTCTTGGTCACATCATAGTAGAACTTCCTATGCTGTCCGTTCATTTTCTTATTTTATGATGATGTTACAAAATCTGTACTTGATCACTTATAAGAATCATGTATGCTCTCAATAAGCACTCTCAAAAAATTCAAGGATTGATGATACTAGGTTCTAAAGATAGAATTTTTGTTGCTTCCATGAAGACTTTTGTTGTTCTTTTCGCTTCTTTTTGTTATTGCACAAATTTAAACACATCAATTTACGATTTATTTTATATGATTGCTTTACTGTTTTTGTATGTTATGTGCCTTATGATTGTAGTTGCCAAGTGAAGTTGTGGTTAGTCATGTACTTGAAGCTCCACAGCTGTGTGAATGGATTGAAGGAGTCATTGCTGTTGGGAATCCTGATACTTTGCTTTCAACTTTGGTTAGTCATTTACTTGAAGCTCCACAGTTGTTGTTGGTGAAGACATAGTGTTAGCTTGTAGTAATCAAAAGAAGCACAAGAAAAGTCGTGAAGTCTAATTCATTTCAGGACGAAGTTTCAAACAATAGCCAGTCCTTTAGTGAAGTTGTCAGAGAGGGATCTCTTCTTCAATCATCTCACGACCGCAAGACTTGGCATTTGATACTGCTACTTCTTCCCCCAAAATTACCCACAACATTTCTTCCTTATCTTATGTCTTACAAACTTGTACAATGTCTGATGGATGTTCTTTTAACAAAGACCTCTTGGTAATCAGATGATAGATGAACCTTTAGATTAATTAGTGTATTATGACATATTTGCCAATTGCAATTAGTGTATTTTGATAATAATTAGTTTGTTTTGATATTAATTAATGTATTATGATATGTTTGCAAATTACAATTAAATGATACATTGTCTGCAGGTATGAAATTCTTGTGATACATGAATAATTATTAAAATTAATGGTATACTAAAAAATTGAAGAATTATTAAATAAATAAAATTCATAAATAATATTAAATAGTTATTAAACAAATAAGATTTAAAAAAATTGTATTTTAAAAAATAATTATTAAAATTAAAAATCATTAAATTAATATGATTTTCAAAAATGGAAAAAATAATAAATAATAATACAAATGTTGCAGAAGACATTCTGCAACATTTTTAAAAACATTGTGGAATGTTAGACAATTTGTGATGTTTTTTAAAAGCATCGTGGAATGTTAGAGATTCCACGACGTTTTTTAAAAACGTCGCGGATTGTCCAAACTTTCAGTGACTTTTTTATAAATATCACAGAATGTCAGTATTTTCCGTGACATCTATACCACATTCCGCGACGTTTTTTAAAACATTACAAAATGTGTATTTTGTGACGTTTTTGGACATTTTGTGACGTTTTTAAAACATCACAAAATGCCTTATTTTATTGTAGTGTATGTTGATTCTCGAAAACTTCGTTTTCACTCTTTACCGTAGCTACTAATTCTGATTGATTTTGGATTTTTTGCTCCAAGTTGATTAGACATTTGGAGTAACACATGAAGCCAAATGCTTACTGATATAAGAAAATAGGTGTATTGGTGATGATTTTGAAATAAAGATGACAAAGCCTTGCCTTGTGTGAATGTTGTCTTAAAATCATTTTAGTCATTAAAATGCTTGGGTTCTTAACCAACTACGACCTTTCCAATATTTTTCTTTCAATATAGTTATTCGTATGAGATGCAAGGTGATACGTACCTTTCAACAAGCAGGCAGGAGATGCTAGATCGTATTTTAACTGTCAGTTGTCTTTAATCTATTGATGTTTATTTTGGTTTTTGATCCCATTAAAAGTCGTATGCTACCAGAATGGATAGAGTAATTCACCTAAACAACATAACTATGATGGAAACTGTATCATCATGGACGATGAATTCCCATCCTTTCTGCCCCATAAAATGCTATGGAAACTGAAGGTAGTCAAGTTCCAGATTGTGTTCCTAAATTGGTCGCTGATGCTATTTCTGAATTTCTAACCAGACTCTATGCTATATGATATTTTTTCAGCATTATTTCTATTCTAGTATGCATTTATTTGATGTTAGTGTTCTGAAAGATTGCTTATGTATAATTTGGGACTTCTTATAATATATATTTGAATTCTTTTGCAACTAGAACATTCACTGACATTGTTACTGGTGCTTTAGCTAACAGGGCTTTGATTTCGGTGCTCTTCGAGAAGCTGAGTTGTGCGTCATTCCTAGTGTTATGTTGTTACTGGTGTTTTTTCATTGATTGGCTGGAGGCTAGTTTTGTGTTAATCAAGGAGGTAAGCTCATGAAGGTAATGCAGAGAATAGAAGGGGAGAGAGAGAGAGAAAGAGAAGAAATGACAAGTTGAAAAGAAAGAGAGAGGAGAAAGAATAGATGAAATAAAATTATTATTATTATTATTATTAAATTTTTAGGAAGGTGCTTAGGGAAAAAAGAGAGACAAATATGTTTTTTATAATAATGATTTTAAAATATAACTGAACTGATTGATTAGATCGAAATAAATATAACCAGTCTGATTTTTAATTCAATTTATGTTTATAATCTTTAAGAGAATAAATTGCTAGTTTAGACAGTTTTATGAGAAAACGGATTCTCAAATACCTTTCGTGGTTCTCCACTCTTACTAAATTGACCATTATCAATGTAACCTATATTATTAGACTCAACTAGTCCCATATTGTGGTAAAGATAGTAAAATTATACCCCTTTGATTTTTCCAGGTAGTTGATGAAGTAATCAATAATGATCTTTGTATCAAGTTTCTTTCTATATGGACTTTATACACTTACTTTTGCTGAGCAACCCCAAATGTAAAGGTATCTCCAACTATATTTCTCATCTTTCTACAGATCATATGGAGTTTTATGAACTATGTTACTAAAAACCCTATTAAGTAGACGGACAACAATCTTTAATGCATTCATCCATAAAGCTAAAGGTATAATATTATAACTTAACATACTCCTAACTATGTCCATAAATGTGAGATTCCACATTTCAGTTACACCATTTTATTATGGTGTACCCGACATTGTGTAGTGTACACATATGCCACGATATTTAAGAAATTTTGCAAATGGACCAAAACATTTTCTTATTTTATAAAACTTACCGTAATATTTACCACTTCTATTAGACCTTATCACTTATACTTTTTTGTCTAGCTAACTTTCCACATCATTAATGAAGAATTCGAGGATGTCCACTGATTGAGGTTTTTCATGCAATATATATAAGTAATAATATTGTAAAAAATTATCAATAAAAGTAATAAAATATTTTTCATTTCCCTAAGATGGAATGTTAAATGGACATAGATGTTGATGTGTATTAACTCAAGAAGTTGATTGCTTCTTGTGGCTAGATTCCTTGGTATGTGCCTCGTTTCCTTGCCTTTAATGCAATCCTCATACACATCTCAATTAGCAAAATTTAATTAAGGTAAGATTTCACTTTTCACTAACCTTAAAAACACTTCCTTTGGATATGTGACCTGACCTTTAATGCCACAAGAAAGCATAATACTTATTAGATACACTACGCTTATTACATATAATATATTCAACACGAAACATAGATTCAACAAAGTAAATATCAAAATTGAAACAATATAAATGGTCAATTAAAGTACTAAAACTATATAATACTTATGTTTATACAATACAAAATCATCGTTCCCAATTTTTAAAGTTAAAACTTACTTCATCCAACTTTCCAACAGAACCTAGATTCTTGGAACATCTGGGAGCATAAAGACAATTTTTAGATCTGGACAATAGCTAGTATCCAAGATCAAACTATATGTTTCAATTCCCTCCATATGTGCCTTCATTCTACTCCTTATATATAGGAACTTTTCAGTTCCATTTTTGGGTTAGATTCAAAGGAATCTTCGCATAACATGTGATATATGAGTAGTTGTATAAGAATCCAACTATTAGGTATTATTAGGCACTTCAATAAGACATGATTCAAAAGATACTGAAATATAGTGTATACCTTTCTTTTAGAACAATGCCTTTCTTTTTTTAGAAAATCTTTCTTGAAGTGACCAACTTTCTTATAGAAGTAGCACCTATATTCCTTATGGATTGAACCTTCTTTGACTTTCATTAGGGCTTTATCCTTCCTTTTGTACTTCTAACCTAGTTTGGTTTTGTTGCTACTAGCTCTGTCATGAAATGTGAGCTAGATAGAGTTCTCCTTCATCTTTTTTAACCACCTTCCTGTTGAACTAGCATAGCTTTAATTTCTTGAAAGTTTCATTTTTCCTTAAGATTGTTTTCACATGGTATTGGCCAAACTCTAGAGGAAGTGAGTTGATGATAAACTGAACTAGAAAGGACTCATTTACATCCCCACCCATCAATTTTAGCTTAGCTGTTAGATTTACCATGCTTGCCATATGATCATGAATGAGTTATGACGAGTCAAACTTCTTTATCGTCAACTCACTCATCATATTCCCAATGGACTTTTCAGTTATGTCCGACTAAGAGTACTCCTTTATCTTCATCATAAATTCCCTTATATTGTCTGTTTTAGGCATTGATAGCTTAACATTTTCAATAATCATCATCCCATCAAGTTCAAGCTTAGCGTGTTTAATCGCTCCCACGCCTTATGAAAAGACTTATCAACTTATGTACTGGTCTCAGTAATGGCTGCTGCTTTTCATCTGAAACTATTGCTAGATCTAAATCCATAACACCTAGTTGTTTGGACCAATCTGTATAGTTTGGCCCATTAAACTTGACCAATGCATTGCCCAAAGCAAACATATTAGTGGAAGTCGTAAACATTACACAAGCTTAAGCATGAATGCTTTGAGTAAGTTTAATATATTCAAACAAAAAATAAACTTTGATTATGTATTGAAGTTCACCTTTGGGTGGTACTTAAATACCTAGTTTTAACCAAAAATAATGTTAACATATTAATAGATAATGAATCATACTCAAATCAATATGTTTGTTATCTTTGGATATATAATCACATTCACCTAAGTATATTAATAAGTCTCTTTAATATCATTAATCATACCTAATGGTCCACTTTTGGATTACCTTCTTAACATTATAACTGATAATTTCAATTATTTAGTAGAACCCTTAATGTCATTCAATAATATCATATAAATGTGAATAACTGAAATTACATAGTTAAATGTCTACATATCTTTTCAAGCTAGGCTATTTTACTAACTAACAACTTTCCATGCTATAAACATTTAATCTAACAACAAGTCTTAAATCCAAAATTATATTCAATTCTTTAAAAAATAATAGCACTTATAATTGATTCCAAAACGGGGACTGACACTTAAATATATATTACCCAAGATATATATTAGTTTTCTAAAATCAAATCTAAATTTGATGCTTTGCTTAAAAATTTTGAATTTTTGAAGAAATATGTAACAACTTACTTATGAAAATAAAAAATAAAAAATTATCTAGCCGAATTTAAGTTCTAAAAAATAAAACAGTAAAAGAAGCACCTTATTTTTAACACACAAACTTTTTGTCACGTTTTCTTAGATTTCCATTATTAAACAATGGCCATTAACGTACTTCACTTATTTTGAAACAATGAAGCATTATCACCGTTTAGAAACATACCTTGATTTATGGCAATTGTATATCCTTAATAAGTGTACTAATTTTTAATTAATATTTTTATTTTTATTAGTAATATAAATTTACCAAAATTTAAAATTTAAATTGTGATGAAGAAGACATTACAGGATGCAAGATGACCCACAATACTATAGGTCAACAGCTTTTACATGGAACACGTTCAATAAACGGGTAAAAAAACATAAAATGGGCCAACATCAGTGGGCTAAAAGCAAATTTATAGGCTGATATTTGGATTAGTGTTTGCAACCCATTAAGCCAGTAAAGACAAGAACATGGAGTAATTCTATAATGCCTTGCCGGACTTAAATCTTTTTTTGTTAAATGTTTTGGGCTATAAAGTTGGAATTAAAGGAACCCATTTACTTAATAAATATACATTACATATTAGATAATACGGTAAATTAAATTGAGATAAGTTTCAAAAATCGTATTATATTATGCTTATGAATTTAATGATACTTAGAAATAAGTTTTTAACTAACTAATAAATTTTAAATTGGTTATTTAAATTTTAATTAGAAACTTATTTCTAATTAAATTATAAAATTAAAATCGATTAGTTCAATATTAAGTAAATCAAATTATATAAATATAGAGAGAGATAAATTTCTAATTACATACTCTTAACTTTGCTACAATCAGAAAGTAAATTGTTAAGTATGTTTTGGAACTTAGAATGGCCTAAGTTATTATAGAATAGACTATAATAATTGGTATTTAATTGTCATATGAATGATGATTGACAATATTTGTACTCTTTTTTATTTCATAGATAATTGAAATCTAATTATTCAATATATGTGTGTATGCGTGACAATAACGTGTAAGTATACTATTCTTTCTATAGAAATTTTGTGTTCTCATTATGGCTACAACATAAATAAAAATTGTTGTTGAACTCAACAAGGGTGAGAAATTAAATGGTGACAATTGTGAGATATGAAACATTAAAATACAATATGTATTGGAAGAGGAAGAGAAGTTGAAGCCATCAAATGTAATCATGGATGTTCTTGAAGAAGGCAATATAGCTCAACATAAAAGGGACCATAATGCTTATGAAACTTGGAAGAAAAAGAATATTGGTTCGTATTATGCTACTTAGTAGAATGGATAATATTATCATGTGTGGGTTCCTCAAATATGGCACAGCTAAGGAAATGTGGTACACTTTAGCTGCATATTTTGGAGGCATTTCAGTGACCAAAGTGAGGTCACTCACTACCAAGTTTGACACATATAAGAATGGATCACATAGTGCAAAAGCATTTAAGGTATATGTCAAATGTGATTTGTGAGTTGTGTGATGTTAGACATGAATTATCAGAAGAGCAATAAGTTCAAGTTGTGATACATTTATTACCTCAGAGTTAGGAGCATATAAAGATACATCAAATTCACAATGAGAGTATTAAGATGATGGAATATGCTACAAGGCATCTTATATTAGAAAAAGAATGTATTAAAGCCTCAAAGGTATCCTTGGAGTTATATGAAGTTGGTTCTAGCTCATTTGGACTTGTGAATCGAAAATGTAAGCATTATGGTGAACCAAATGGAAAAAAAAAAGGTAAGAGAAATACCCACTATACTAAAGATTTAAAGGACAAAATGGAACCAATATGGAAAAGGAAAACGCCCTTTTAAGAATCAGAACATAAAAAGAGTCATGCTCGTGATTATACCAGGCCCAAAAAGATATAATCTTATTGTACAAACATTTATTCTATAAATGTCTCTTGTTTTGTTTTACTAACCAAGTCATATCCTTTGTTGATTGTAGATTTAAGAGAAACCCACTATGTAGCAAAAGATAGAGATGCCTTCGTGGAATTCCAAAAAATCTTGTATGGAACATAATAGATTTGTGTAGAAGACACCTCAAGGGTTGTTGAACAAAAGATTAGAACTTCCAACTTACACATGCGTGATGGTTGATCCTTGATCCTATATGAAGTATTATATACTCTAAAGATTTGATAGAATTTGATCTTTATGTTGATTTTAATAAGTTTTGGTTTTGATTTAACTTTTTTCAGTGATGGTATAGATTTATATCTTGAACATATTTGACATGGTTATGGTTTTATGTTATATGGTTTTATTGTTTTAGATATTGTTTATTCAAATAGTAATAAAAGTTATTATATGTTTAGATCATCTAATAATTCCAACAATGAGACAATTTTGTGGCATGTTAGACTATATCATATTAGATAAAATCGAATAAGTCGATTAGCTAAAGAAAGCTTCATAGATAATTTAAATCAAGTAGATTTACCTATTTGTGAACATTGTATAGCTGGTAAAATAGCATGAAAGCCACTAGAAAAGGGAACACGAGCTTTTTATCTATTAGAGTTGATTCATTCAGATATTTATGGTCCAACAAATGTAAGGGCGCAATATAGGGGTGTGTATTTCATCACGTTTATAGATGACCATACTTGGTATGGTTATGTCTATTTGATTTCTTACAAATAAGATGCATTAAATTGTTACATAAAATATATAAATTTAGTAAACAATCAATTAGTTAAGAAATAAAAAGCATTAAGAACTGATGGAGGATAAGAATATTTGTTTGATAAGTTCATGATGTTATGTGATGAAAAAGGAATAAAAAGACAATTAACTAATCCACAAATCCTATAACAAAATGGTGTTGCAGAAAGACATAAAACAACACTACTAGAAGCAGGTAGGTCTATAATGGCACAATCAAATCTACCTATCACGTTTGGGGTGATGCATTGCTTACAACTATTTATTTACTTAATTGAGTGCCTGCAAAATTAGTTATGAAAACTCCGTATAAGTTATAAACAGGAAGAAAACTAAACATCAAACATCTAAAACCACAAGGATATGCTACCTAAGTTTATAATCTCTCTTATAGATATGGGAAACTAGGCCAAAAAGGGAAGAAAAGTATATTTATTAGGTACTCTAAACACTTAAAAGGATATGTCTTTATAGGTGAATAAGGTAATGAAGAAGTAACTGAATTTGAATCATGAGATGTCATATTCATAGAGAATGATTTTTCAAAGAAGGGTGAATTAGAAAAAGAACTATTTCTATATGAAATTCTTGATCAAAATGATTCCATTATTAAGAATCATGAAGAGGGAATTTATTTGAGTATGAGTAATCTAGAACTTGAAGAATTAAATCAAGGACAATTAAGATTACAATCAATTGATTGTTTACCAATTATATCCGATTCGAGTAGGAGTAATCAAGAAGTTAATGAATTTGTTTCTCATGAACCACCTTTACGCTGATGCAATCATAACAAGATTCCATGATGTTATTTTGAAATAACAAGGAAAATTCGTATGATTATCCCGTAAGAAGATAATAATCCAAGGAACGTGCATAAGGCTCTTAATGATCCTACTAAAGAAGAATGGATGAAAGCAATGGTGTCATTAAGCTCAAATCAAGTATAGGACTTGATTGATCTCCTTAATGGGTGCAAAGCTATTGGGAACAAATATGTTCTTAAAATAAAGTGAAATGTTAAGGGTAGTATCAAAAGATACAAAGCACAACTTGTGGTGAAAGGATATACATAACAAGCGGGAATCAACTATGATGAAACATTTTCACTTATTGTGAGGTTTACTTCAATTCATCTAATCTTGGCTATAGTAGTCGATTTGGATCTTGAATTACATCAGATGGATGTAAAGACTACTTTTCTAAATAGAGAATTAAAAAAAGAAATTTATATAAAATAACCTATAGGTTTCATTAAGACAAGCCAAGAACATAAATTATGTAGGTTATTGAAAGTGATTTATAGTCTAAAGTTGTCCTCAAAGTAAAGGTATATACGTTTTCATAATATAATCCTTGCATATGATTTTTATATACTTGATGAAGACTGATGTGTATATGTTAAAAGATCTAAAGATAAAATTGTGATTTTATCTTTATATGTGGATGGCATTTTGCTTGCTTGTAAAGACAATAAGTTTGTCAACCAAATCAGATATTGGTTCTCAGCGGAATATGAGATGAAAGACATTAGTGAAGCTACCTATATTCTTATAGTTAAGATTTCAAGAGATTGTTTAGAAAGATTATTGTCACTTTCGTAATAGACTTATATTCAAAAGATTTTAGATCGATTCCGTATGCAAGATTACAAACCAATAGATAATCCTATTGCTGAAGGAGAAGGTTTTAGTAAGAAGTTTTGCCTAACTATCCCAAAAAGGGGGAAAATGAAGAAAAGTCCTTATTCCAATATAGTTGAAAGTCTCATGTATGTCATGATGTGCACAAGGACAAATATTTATTACACTGTTGGGATTGTGAGTAGATGTCAATCATATCCAGGATTGTGAGTAGATATCAATCATATCCAGGATAAGCACATTGGAAAGCAATAAAGAAAATATGGAGGTATTTAAAGGGTACTATGCATTATGTTATTAAGGCAACAACCTACGTATACAAGTGTATATAAATGTGGAATGGGGAGGAGATTTGAATGAAAGAAAATTTATCTCCAGATTTTTTTTACTTAACGATAATTCTATATCTTAGAAAAATAAGAAACAATCATATATTGCTTTATCCACGATGTAAGCTAAATTTATAGCATTTTCAGCAACATTACAAGAATTCATGTCATTTAGGGAATTCTTGGTTAGTTTAAGGGTCGCTTCAGTAATAAGAATTAATCAATACTTGATTCTAAAATATGTTTACTTTGTATGGCATTTTTTTAATGTCAATCAAAAGCATGTCAGACAAATAAAAGATTGGTCTTCTTATATGGGTAATTAACTATAGTATTTATGTTGACTAAAGAAGAGACAAAATTTAAGTTTATTATCATGGTGATAGAGAGCTGAAGTAAGAAAATTAAACCCTAAATGCTGATTTAGATGATAATCTTAAAAAAATTATTATGGAGTGATCATATGGTCACTCTACCGCTCTTGAGTTATCATATAAGAGTTCTGAAAGATAAAGTAAATAGTAGATAAGCGAACTCAGCTTACACATTAAGTATGTTTGAACTAACATTTGTATGATATATGATATTGCATTAATGAAAGATATACACTCCTAATTAATAGACGATTATGTCATAGCATATGACTCTTACTACATGTGCATAAACAATCATAAAAGGGATTAGTATAAGTCTAAAAATCTAAACTTACATTATGCGAGATCCTTGATATTAAGTGAATCTCTTAATATACCATCAAGTCTCTTGTTTAATTTTTAAAAATTAAATTTAAAGCTTGCTACTTTAGAATGTTACCAAAAGATTATGTTTGATACAATCTTATAAAACAATTTTAGGAAAGCAAATTAAACTTAATTAACGAGAATTAAGAACATACGAAGGCCATTTTTTAATTGTTAACTCACATAAGAAAATTCAATATTCAAAGATGGCCACCAACCCTAATTATGAGAATTGAGTACATTTATGACACTATAAAATAAATGAGATCAAAGGAGATTAAAATGTGAGATATGACCTATGATATAGAATACAAAATCTAGTTAATGATCAATTCATTAATTAAGACATCATATGCTCTTAACAAACACATGACCGTGAGCTTTTGTCATATGTTGGTCACATAGATTATTGAACAAGTATGAGAATTTACAGAAATCATATATACCTAAATTCACAATGTGTGAGTGGGAGATGATAACAAAATGACACATCTGATGAGTTTAGGGTGTGATCTTTTGTTTTTTATTTGTTAATAATCAGTTAACAAAATGACATTATCTGTAAATATGAGATAATATTCATTTGAAATTTCTCTGATGATAATTTTTAGACAAACACTAAAAATACTATAGGAAGAATTTTTATGAGAAACAAGTTTTTTTAAGAGTCCTTTAACTGTCGGATTAAAAATCCAAGTACGCAATTTGATTTCATTAATGATATATATATTTCAAAGATCTTATTTTTTGTCTATATGTTAGATAATTACTTCTTATATAATTCATAATTTGTACACTCTATGATAGTATCAGAGCCTACAAGGTAATTTTTTTCATAACTCATCTCATATATCAAAAGCATACCACTTTACATTCATCCTAACCCTAAACCAAACTCATTTATTTATTAGAAACAAAAAGCAAATATAATGGCATAACTCAACAGACTACCTTTACAATCAAATTCAAATCATTGATTTGATTAATGATGCATATGTTTGAAAGATCCTATTGTTTATTATATGTTAGATAATTACTTCTTATAGATTTCATAATTTATACACTCTCTCATAGTATCAGAGCCTACAAGGTTACTACACACTCATCTTATACATAAAAACATACCACTACATTCATCCTAACACTAAATTAAACACATATAATAATCAATGACAAGTAACACATACAAGGGCATAACGCAACACACTACCTTTCAATCACATGACCTATGATGCCCCAATACCCCCTGGAAGGATACGGGAGTGCCACATCAGACTCACAAATAGAAACAAATAACAGACTGATGCGGAAGCATTTCAAAACATACTAAACATTCATTACAAGAACATAATACAAATTTTTTCTAAAAACCAAAACTAGCTTGAAACATAATTATTACAAAAACTTACAACAACTCAAAGGCATACACTCTATACACAAGCCAAGATAAACTCAAAATACATTTTTATCAAAACAAGACTTAGACTCCATTGGCCATTGTGGTTGACTCGTCCCAGTCTTTATAATCCTCGCTCTCAACCTACACAGGACAAATCCACCGTGTTAAGCATATAACTTAGTGAGTAATAACTAGTCTACATATAAGGTGATAACTCATTATACTGAATCAGGTAATAGTATAAGCATGCATTAACAGATTGTTTAAACAATAAATCAGACATAATGCATTTCATAGTTTATAGTTAACAAAGCTGAATATCTAAAAAAGGTATAAATCCTTCAGAATCAGAACATAATTTTGTTTATGTCATAAACAAATATATATTAGAACACAAAATCAGATGACTGCTAAGACATTTACAGAAGCGGGTAATGGGATTTATATAGGAGAGACCAAAGTCTCGACACCAAAGTGTCACAGGAGAGACCGAAGTCTCAATACCGAAGTGTCATAGAAGAGACAGAAGTCTCGACACTAAAGTGTCACAGGAGCAACTGCAGACCCTTCTAGGCATGCCTATTTACCCATAACTAGGAATTAACAGTTTTAAAATGAAACAAAGTCATTTCAGACAGTTCATGTGCAAAGTAAGTAGTTAATCGTCTTCCCATGCAAGTAGCACTTCCAATGATATAAACATGCATCAAATGCCTCGGATAATCATTGTCCGGAATTCAGAACACAATCAGCATAAATCAAATTCATCAAGCCGAACAAAGTAAGGTGTGACCATCTAAAATTACTCACCAAAAGCTTCCTTATTATTTATTGCCTCGAAGTCCTAGCAATATCTGGAAGTGGTCGCTCTATGCGTTCCTCTATAACATTTAACACATATATAAATCATTATTGTGCATGATTAAGAATTTATTTATGTAGACTGAATATGTATGATGCATATTCATGACAAATTCTCAGGTATATTTCCTTACTAAACTGATATAAACGTTAATTGTACTTTAAAAGTTCCAAAATTTATACATTCAATTGAAGCACCTCATTCTGGTCAACTTTGCATAATCAATAAGATTAACAAAATGATGTATTTCTATAACACTTTCTTCTAGACAATTATTCCTTTATGTTTTAAGTCACTATTGATACCAAGATCATTCATTTTGGTTAATTATTCTATGAGTTATGCTCAAAATACCACAGACTATGTACATTTGAGATTTTGACTAGAGCATGATCATGCATTCACGTTGTACAACCCATCTCTCTCAATTCCAATGTCCAAAAATTTCAAAATTCACACCAATTTAAAGCTAAAAGAATAAGCTACAACTTTAGTGAAGACACCTTAGTTTATTTCAGCCTACATCAATACAGTTTCTTTGATAACCTCATGACATAATTTTTGTCTCGGTTAGTACGACAGCCTCAATCAAAACTCAATTTCAAACCAAAATTTGAAAGTCTTAAAGATAGAATTAAAATTTGACTTCTCAAGAAAGTTGTAGACATATGTATCTAATTTAATCTAATCTATGAATCACCTCATTTGGACATCTACAGATCAAGATATCATTAAAATACCAAAGCATGTTCAATAAAAACAATAAACCCATCAATTTTCCAGAATTTTCTTAAGCAAATTTCAGGTCTAATTTGCATTACCATTTTGACCTCGACAATGAGGTATTTAGGCAACATCTTCTACTAATCAAATGTTCCTCAATGTTTTGAAAGTATAATGACACCAATATCATGCATTTTAGTTCAGTATCCTGCAAGTTATAATAAAAAATCCACATATTATTTTTATATCTCGACAGACACCAATTTCAACTTTAAGCCAAATTTCCAGACTCTTAAGGACAAAATTCAAAATCAATTTCTCTTAACAATTGTAACTGTACGTCTATAGTTTAATATAAATCACAAATCATTCCATTTGAAAATCTACAGATCAAGTTATGGATAAAATAAAGAAGCTTCGTCAATGGAAATTGTTA
>JAOQMP010000210.1:5304275-5321816 GCA_027563575.1 Erythroxylum pedicellare
ACTGCTATTCATAATTATAAAGACAAATCCATTCAAATCCAAATGAGAAATAGAAATGATGTTTTTTTAATATCAAGAACATAATAACAATTATTAAGTCCTAACATAAAGCCAGAAGGCAAAGCTAAACTACAAGTCCCGACAACTATGAAGCAACTCTTGCTTCATAGCTAACTCGTAGGTCCACTTTGCCTTTCTTCAATGATTTACTCCTTATTAACATTTGCATGTTATTACACAAGTGACAACCGCAACCAATATCTAATACCCAAACATGTGGAACGAAAGTAGAAAAATTAATCTTAGATGAGACAACTTCCTTAAGCCTTTTATCTTTCAAGCTAGTAAGATAAGATGGGCAGTTCCTCTTCCAATGTCCGTTGACTCCGCAATGAAAACATGTGCCCTTGTCATTGCTCTTCTTCTTGACACCTCCTTTGGCTTTTCTACACTAGTAAAAGCCTTTTATTTCTTGTTATTATTCTTCTTAAAGCCATTTTTCTTGCTTTTAGAAGAACTAACAACAAGTATAGAATTGGGTTCCTTTTTAAGGTACCCTTTTGTAGTTTTGAGCATGTTCAACAGTTCAGGAAGTGTCATATCCTTCTGATTCATGTTGAAGTTCAAGACGAACTGTGAAGCGCTCGAACTTAAAGACTATAGCACTAGATCAATGCTTAACTCATGGTCCATGACAAAACCTAATTGGGACAATTTTTTAATATACTCAATCATCTTCAGCACATGAGCGTTGACTGAAGATCCTTCTGTCATCTTGCATTGAAATAGTGCCTTAGAGATTTGATATCTCTCCACCCTACTTTATGCACCAAATAACTCCTTAAGATGCAGTATCATAGTAGGTGCATCCATGTTTTCATGCTGCCTCTGAAGTTTAGGAGGCATGCAAGCTAACATCACATATGTAGCTTGTTCAACGTTATCAATATAACGTTGATATTTCTCTCAATGGTCATTAGTAGCATCTGAACAAGTTTAAGATGGAATAGGAGTATTAAGAACATATAATTTCTTCTCTTGCCTAAGAACTATTCTTAGGTTTCACAGCCAGTCTGAAAAGTTCAGTCCATTCAGCTTGTTTGCATCCAAGATACTCCTCAATGTCAGGTTAGTACTCATCTTCAAATTCAATAACAAAAAAATAAAAGGAGTATATATTAGTTTATATCCAAAAATCAAATAAAATAAGGACTTTAAAATTATTTGATTACTCCCATTATTTTGTATAAAATAATAGCCCTCATTATTATATTGAAAAATTATCAAATAATTTCTTAGTGGGTCAGGATCCTATTTAAAATTAATTGATATTGAGTTTGCTTAATAAACCAACTAAAATTAAATTAGGTAAAAAAACTTTTCAATCACATCTCATGTGACTCATAGAACTGTTAGGTGACAATTTTTGCCAAATATATATCAAATATGTTATTTCTAATCCTGTCTCTAAATTTTTATGATCATGAATTTACTCATCCAAATCATACAATTTTAGTTAAGTAGAACCTATTAATTTAAGATAAAACATATCCAGGTTAAAGTGGCATTGAGTTTACTCAACAAGTCAAACAATAAACAGAATTTTGGTTTCATTCTCAAATAATAGAAGACAACTATCATATTCTAACGTGTACTTAATATTTTATTGAGGAATTTTAAATATTAAAATTTTTTTGGTCTCATCAAAACAATATAATCTCATTATACTTATAATTTCAAACATAATCCAATTATGAAAGAAATTATTTAAAACTTTGGCTTGATTCTAATTGTTGATTTGATAATAAATTTAATTTAATAATTCAACTCTTTAAAAAATAAATTAAATTCCAAAACCTTTCCTAATAAATATTCCTTTGAAAAAATTTCAAAATTTAGTAAAACGTTTTGCAAGTTTATTAAGATTTGAAAATAATTTAATCTCTATTAAATTAATTAAAACATAATTTAGAGTTTTAAAACAATTTTAACACACATAAAAAGGGATGTGGGAGCGTTACTGCTGGTGTGGAGGCTGCGGTGTCTGTCTCTAGAGCTGCGTGAGTGATTTGACATGGATGGGTAGGATTGGCTGCGTGAGTGAGTGCTCCAGTTGGGTGTGCGTCATGTGTGGGAGGTTTGAGTGCTGCTGCGTGGGAGGCTGTGTGGGAGACTGAGTGCTGCTGCATGGGAGGCTATATGGGATACTGCGGAGAGAGCTGCCGGTGCGTTGTGAGGTTTGTTGTAATGATGGCTGCGTCGATGGAGAGAGCTGGTGAGGGTCTGTGGAGTTTTAACGTTCCTGCAAAGAAGAAATAAAAGATTGGGGTTCCTTTTTAATTTAAATAAATACTAATAAGTGAAAAGGAAAAGGAAAAAGAAAAATTATGAGTTTTTAATTACTTTTTTGTTTTTTTGTTTTAAATAAATAAATAAATAAAATGGAAATAATAATAAAAATTACGATATTTTATTTTTATTTTTTTGAATCTTAAGTATCAATCTAAAACACTAAATCGCATAAGGAGAGATCAGTGAAATTTAGAAATTTAGAATTCAATAACACTAAATCACATAAGTCGAGGTCTCGCCTTATGAGATTTAGTAGTCTGAAATTTTAAGATCCTCCTTTTAGAACACTAAATCACATAAGACGAGATCTCGTTTGGAATTTTTTTAAGCTAATAATTTATGTTTCAAAAACAAACAAATGTATCCTAGAAAGAACTTAAACAAAATAAAATAAAACTATCATATTTTGAGTTGCCTCTTGAAAAGCACAATTGTTTGACATCGTTATGTTCAACAGCGTAAGTTCTTCTCAAGCTTTTTCGTATGATGGAAGTTCCAAATCAATATTCACCACATTGGAAACCGTCATCTCCTCATATAATAGTTTTAGTCTATATTTATTATCATTAAAAATCTTTTTGGTCTCTAAACTTTTTATTTTCACTATTTCATGAGAAAAAAATATTAGCAATAACAAATGGACCAAGCCATCTAAAACTTAACTTACCTGGCATAAGCTTTAATCGAGAATTATACAATAACACTTTCTGTCCCACCTCAAAATGTTTCCTCAATATCATATTATCGTGGAATAACTTGGTTTTCTGTTTGTAAATTTTCGTAAGCATCCAACCTTATTTCCTCTAACTCTTGTAGTTGCAACTTCCTTTCCTCTCCAACTTTCTCCAAATCTATATTGCAATGTTGCACCGCCCAATAGGCTCTATGTTTAATTTCCACTGATAGATGGCAAGCTTTACTGAAAACCAATAGATAAGGAGACATTCCTATAGATGTCTTGTAAGCTGTACGGAATGCCTAAAGAGCATCATCCAGTCGTAAACTCCAATCCTTTCGACTGGGATTCACAGTCTTTTCCAAAATGGACTCACCTCTTTAATTAAGCATCATCCATTCGTAAACTCTAATCCTTTCGACTAGGATTCCCAGTCTTTTCTAAGATGGACTTCACCTCTCTATTCGATACTTCTGCTTGTCCATTCGTTTGCGGATGGTAGACGGTGGCTACTCGATGATGCACTCCATACTTTCTAAATAGTGTTGTCACAACTTTATGCAAAAATGACTTCCTTGATCACTAATGATGGCACGTGGGATTCCAAATGTATTAAAAATGTTAGTTTTTATAAACCCTACAACAGTTGTAGAATTATCAATTCTAGTGGCTTTTGCTACCATCCATTTGGAAACGTAATCAACAACCAAGAGTATGTAAGAAAATCCATAAAGGGAAGGGCCCCAAAAAATCTATACCCCATATATCAAATATTTCAACTATAACAATTGGGGTTTGAGGCATTTCATTTCGATGAGATAACATACCTGTCTTTTAACGTCTGTCACAACTTTTGTAGACCATATAAGCATCTTTAAATAAAGTCTCCCACTATAATACACTATCCAAAACTTTCCTAGCAGTTCTTTTAGGGCCAAAGTGACAACCACATGCATATTTGTGACAAAAAACTAAGACAATTTTGTTCATTTTTTGGCACACAACGCCTTATAATTTGATTAGAGCAAAACTACCATAAGAATAGTTCATCTCACACATAATCTTTTGCCTAATTTCTTATCTTTTCCTTCCTAAACTTACTAATGTAATAAGGTAAAGTTCTAGTAACTAAATAATTTACCAAGTCAGCGTGCCATAGAACCATACTTTTTGTTTGGAATAATTGCTCATTAGGAAAAGTTTTGAAAATAGGTAAAATATCTTCATCTCTTACTAACATGCTCAAATGATCTGCTACTAAATTTTCTACACCTTTTTAATCTTTTATTGTCAAAACAAACTCTTGAAGTAGCAGAATTCATCATATTAGCGTTGATTTAAACCCCTTTTTTGCCAGAAAACATTTCAATGCTACATGCTCAGAGTAAACAATCTTTAGAGCCAAATAGATAAGATCTAAATTTATCTAAAGCAACAACAATTCCTAAAAGCTCTTTCTCAATTGTAGAATAATTGCACTGTGCAGCATCCAATGTTTTACAAGCATAGAAGATAATGTGACTTTTGTCTCAATCCTTTGGCCTAAAACAACTCCCACTACATAGTTGCTAGCATCGCACATGATCTCGAATGGAAGTTCCCAATTTGGTGGCTGAATAATAAGTGTACTTTTAAGTAGTGCCTAGAGTTTGTCAAAAGCTTCCTTGCAGTCCTTCCCAAAGTCAAATGGAACATCTTTTTGTATCAACTTTGATAAATGTATTGCAATCTTGGAAAAATCTTTAGTGAACCTGTGGTAAAATCCTGCATGTCTAAGAAAAGAGCAAACTTCCCTAACTTTTAAAGGGTAAGGTAAGTTCACAATTAAATCCACTTTAGCTTTATAAACTTCTATGCCCCTGGATGAAATCACATATCCTAAAACAATGCTTTGATCTAACATAAAGTGACATTTTTCATAATTTAAGACCAAAATTTTCTCAATACATCATTTAAGAATCTTAGATAAATGATTTAAACAATCATAAAATAAATCTCCATAAACAGTGAAATCATGCATGAATACTTCAATGCAATTCTCAAGATACTCAGAAAATATACTCATCATGTATCTTCGAAATGTACCTGGAGCATTACAGAGATTGAATGGCATTAGCCTAAAAGCATATGTTCCAAAGGGACATGTGAATGTAGTCTTTTCTTAATCTTCTTGAGCAATTGTTATTTGATAGTAACCTAAAAAAAACCATCCAAAAAGTAGAAACATGATTTACCAACAAGTCTTTCCTAACATTTGATCCATAAAAGGTAACAGAAAATGGTCCTTTCTAGTAGCTAAATTAAGCTTTCCAAAGTCTATGCACATATGCCACCTATTTTATACCCTCATTGGTACCAATTCATCATTCTGGTTTCATATCACTCTCATTTCAGTTTTCTTGGCCATAACATGCACTAGATTTACCCATTCACTGTCTGAGATTGGATAAATTATACCTGCATCCAAAAGTTTTAAACTTTCTTTCATTACCATAACCTTCATTGCTGGATTGAGTGTTCTTTGGGATTCCCGATTTGGTTTAGCATTCTCATCTAAAAGAATCCTGTGTATGCAAATCATTGGGTTGATTCTTTTTATGTCAGCTAAAGTCCAACCAATAGCAGTTTTGCATTCTTTAAGTAATGTCACCAATTTTTCCTCTTATCCTTCAATCAATGTCTGTGAAATGATCACTAGTAATGACTCTCCATCACCCACATAGACATAGTTAAGGTGATTATGTAGGGCTTTTAATTCAACCTTCGAAGCCTAAAAAACAGAAGGTAGCATTTTCTTGTGATTTATAGTAAGTTTAGCATTCAAAGTTTTCAAATCTATTTCAATTGTTGATAACAATTCTGCAACTTCACAAGTTTCATAAATTTGCTCATTCACTTCTTATTTGGCCTTAAACTCTAGCTCATCTTCAATATTTTCTTCATTAAACATATTCTGCATAAATGAATCCACAATCTCCATATGATAGATAGATTGAAGATCATTATGGTATTTTATAGCTTCAAAAATACCGAAATTTACTATCTCTCCATCAAACTCTACATAAAAAGTACCCTCTTCCACATCAATTTTTGTCTTGGTCATCTTCATAAACGGCCTACCCAACAAAATCGAAGTCGAATGTTCCACACTATCTTCATCCATTTTCAAGATTTAAGAATCCACTAGAAATACAAAATTATTAACTTGGACTAAAACATCCTCAATAACTCCAATAGGACACACATACAAACGACCAGGTAGTTAGATTATCACATTAGTTTCTTGCAAGGAATTTAGATTTAAAGTTCGATAATTGAGTATGGTATGAAATTAATAGATATACCTAAGTCTAACATGGCACGCTCAATTTTTCTATTGCTAATAACATACGAAAGTGTAAACACACCTAGATTTTTTCATTTTTCTGGTAATTTCCTATTTATCATAGTTGATACATTCTTACCCAAAATTATTCTCTCCTAGTCCTTCAACTTCCTTTTATTTGTGCACAACTCCTTTAAGAATTTTGCATATTTCAGAACTTGCTTGATGGCTTCCATAAGTGATATATTGATTTCCACCGTTTTAAAAGTTTCTAAGATTGCTCTTTCATATTCATCATCTTTTGGTTTAGCCAACCTGCTAGGAAAAGGAGGTAAACGTGCATTAATTGTTATTGATGAAGATGAATCATTTTTTATCTTTGTTGATTCTTGAGTTAAAAGTTCTTCCTTCTTTTCTCCATCATCGTGCTTTTCTTCTTCCATTGGTAAGTTCTAGATTGAATTTCCTTACTAGTTCTCAAAGTCATTACACTCACATTCTCCTTAGGATTCACCACCATTTGGAAAGGTAATTTTTCCCATGCTTACGCTTCCAATTTACTTATCGAGGTGGCTAATTGAGTTATTTTATTTCTCAAATTTTGAAGGCTTGCCCTTGTTTCTTGTTGAAATTATTAAGTATTATTAGCAAGTGCTTTAACAATTTTATCTAAAGTCATACCTGAATTTGAAGATTAAGGTTGAGCATATATAAGAGCTTCAGGTTGTTTAAAAGTGTGAGGTTTATATCATTATTGGCCTCCTTGATTTACATAGGTCAAGTTTGGATGATCCCTCCATCCTGGATTGTAGTAATTGGAATAATGGTCATACTTTTGTTAAGGTTAACTAGGAAAACCCCCTATTGCGTTAGCTTTTTGAAGAGAGTCTTGTTGCAATGTAGGGCACATATCTATAGGATGTCTAGAGAATGAGCATATTCAGCACACTCTTGCCAATTGCAATTGACCTACAGCCATTTGACGAACTAGAGTGGTTAAATCAGAAATTTTATCCTCAAGGTGTGTGTTACTTACCTCATTCACACACTTAATAGCTCCATCCATCTTGTCCCAAACTGTTGAGAATTTTTGTCCATAAGTGATATCAAATGTCTGGCTGCCTCATGTGGTTTGTTTACCAAAGCTCCTCCACTAGCTGCATCAACCATACTTTGATCCATTAACAATAGTCCTTTATAAAAGTATTGAATCAGAAGTTGATCGGGAATTTGATGATGTGGATAGCTGGTACATAGCTCTTTAAACCTTTCCTAATATTCATATAATGTTTCTCCTATAATTTATCTTAGACCACATATCTCCTTTCTGATATTCGTTGCTCATAATGTAGGAAAGAACTTCTCAAGAAACATTCTTTTCATCTCATTCCATATTATTACTGAGCCAAGTGGAAGATAATATAGCCAATCTTTTGCCTTATCTTTCAATGGAACATTAATTTGTTCTTCTGACACCCCTTGTGGCTTCATTCCAGAGCAAACAACATGAAATTCTTTCAAGTGTTTATGTGGATCTTCACTTACAATACCACAAAAATAGGCAGTAAATGAATCAAACTAGATTTCAATTCGAAATCTACCTCAACATAAATTGAATGCATAATGGTTGTTGATTCAAATTCTGTGTCACTAACTCCCTCAACATTTTAGGATTAAGATTTGCCAATTTTTTGTCTACTTCTTGAAGATTAGATTCTTCACCAATTGTTAGATCTACTTTAACTTTCAAGTATGAAGGTGAATGACCACTTCTTTACTTAGTCTCTTTTCTCAAACGGCGCGCTGTCTTCTCAATTTCTGGATTACATTGCAATTTACTTGAAAGAAAAGCACGAGTCGTACAAGACAAAAGGTTAACAGTAACTGTAAAAATAAAAATGAAAAGAAACTAAAAAACTTGAAATAGTTCCCCAACAATAGCGCTAAATTTTGACCAAATTGTCGAAGCCCCCAAAATAAGAATGATTCTTCAAACTTTTGTAGTAGTCATAGAACTAGGTCGAATCCCTAGAGAACTGAATACTAGTTTCTTAATTTCAAACAATAAAATTAAATAGAGGTTTTTTGATTAAACAACTGATTAACTGAAATTAATATGAAAATAAATTAAATCAACTGAATTTAAATATGAGAAAGTCAAGAATACCAAACTTTGATTCAAGAGAAAGATCTCATCTAATTGTAACATCGATCATTGGTTCAAAAAGAATATTTTCATGATTCAAGCAGTTAGTCCAAAACGTATTAGGATAGTCGTAATAAGTCTCAAATTTTCCTAAATTAATTGGTTCAAACCTAGCATCCAAACCAAACTTAGCATCTATTGACTGGGTGTGATAGCATTCCATATCAAATAAATGATAATAATAAGGTCTATGAAAAAGACTAAACCCTAAATAAAATAATCAAGATAGCTTCAACTATTTAATTTATTTTCTTGTTATCATAAGTTAAATATGAAAATTCATAAATAACCTATTTGCTACTTGTACCAATCCATCATGAAAATTATGAATCACTAAATTCTTGGATAGTGATAGAATAATCAATATTAAATTAAATTGTCATATTAATCGAATATCAATCATTTATAAAATATGAGAACTCAAAACAAGAAATACTTGAATTAAAACGTGAATAAAAGTTTGAAATACAAAATCTCACAAGATTACAATCAGAGTATTGAAACCTCTTGAATTAGAATAATGAGTTTTGCCACACATGGCTTTCGCTCCAATAACAAGAAGAAAGACTAATAATTGCTAAAAAAGTAGAAAAGAGAGAGAGCCTTTTTCTATTGTGAGGAACGTCACTTTTATAGGGCTTTCTAATCTAACTCTCACTTGTAAAGATGTTTATCTAAAACGAATTCAAAATCAAACTCCTACATGATAGGGATAAGAGGAAGTTTCCTAGTTAAACTCTAACTCTTCAAGTGATCAGCCTTATCTTCTGCAACAATCTCTTTACTTCATCTAAAATTTGTGATTATCATCAATAGAGTCCCAATTTGATGCAATCTCCACTTTTTATCTCCTAAAATAAAACAAACGTTAATTTTAACATTTAAGCACCAAAATAAATTCAAAACAAAGGAGATAATATCAAATAATATGTTAAGATAAGATCTTATCAGTGGATGAAGACGAAGTCAGACGAACATTGGAGATGAAGACAGATGAAGACGAAGACGGACATGAAGATGAAGACGACAATGGGCCACCAATGCAACTACTGGAATGCTAGGAGGAAGAAGGAGACAAAATCAAGCGTTGCTTCGCAATTAGGTTTTCAATATGAAAAAAATGACAAAGTCATTTTTAGTGGACCAAATGACTCCGTTTTTGTAATTGACACTATAGATTTGTCCTTTAGCTATGAAAATTATTTCGTAGCTAACAAAAGAAGAAAACAAAAGATATATTCGTCGCCATTTTTAGATATGAAAATTATTTCATAGCTAAAGACATTTAGATAGACAAAAGAAATTATAGGTTATTTGACTGTTAACTACGAAAAGCTAAATCCATTTGGCTACAAAAACATATTCGTAGCCAAATATCTTTAACTAAAATTATATGATCTGTGGCATTTAGCTACGAAAATATACTCACAACCTAAAAGAAAAAAATTGAAACATTTAAGTTTTTAACAAAAATTATATGATTTGGGACATTAAAACATTTTGCTACAAAAATATATTCATAGCTAAAAGAAGAAGAATGGAGTTTTTAATACAATAGGCTATGATTTTGTAAAAATGTAGCCAAAAGTTAGCCTTTTAGCTATAATTTAAAAAAAAAGTACCTAAAAGTTAGCTACAATTTTCAAATTATCATCAAAAGAAAAGTAGCCAGAAGGTTTCTTTGTTATAATGTTTAGCTTCGATTTAGCAAATCGTCACAAAAGGATGATCCTTTGGCATTGATCCAAAACCGTCCCTTAAGGGTAATCCTTTCACGACCTTTTTTAAAATTATCATCAAAGGATGACCTTTAAAGCGTAACCTTGTAAAATCTAGATGCACCAAAATTCAATTGTTATTATGCTTTGACTATAATGAGAATTACAAACTTCACATTAAAACTATTGGAAAATTTTGTGATATCATATAAAATTGTCAAATCATACATTTTAAAATAGAAAAATAAAAAGTACAAATTTATCTAATATTAATTGATTTTGAGTTTATAGTTTTCTGAAATTTTCAAATGAGATTGTTGTTAGATTAATTTAACTTTAGATTTAGAATCATTATAAGTAGTATTAAAAGTGATTTTTATGAATATGATGTTTACTCACAGAATTTAGTGAATTATAATACTTGAATATGATGAAGATAAGAAGTGATACCGATAATAAGGCGTCAATAAAGAGTTTTTTTGACAAATTTTTAAATGAAAGGGTACAAGAATTAATTGTACATAAGAAATATAAATTGTTAAATTTTGCTTATGTTTGGGTTTTTAAATTATGAAAATATATTCGTAATCAAAAGAAGAAAAACAAAAGAGAGATTTTAATACAATAAGCTACGATTTTGCAAAAAAAGTAGCCAAAAGTTTGCCTTTTAGTTACGATTTTGAAAAAACATAGCCAAAAGTGCAACTTTTAGCTACGATTTTCAAATCTTCACTAAAAGAAAAGTAGCTAGAAGGCTTCTTTGTTGTATTTTTTTTTATTGTACAAGCAAAATACAAAAATCAAACTCTGGAATACAGCGCGCCGTCCACATCTCTGCGGAGAAGCTCCTGGATGCCAACTGGCGGCTCCGGAAGAGTGTAGAGGCCCGGACGAAGGATAACTGTAAAATTTGCCAATCTGTCCGCACATTGGTTTCCTTCTCAACAAACATACTGGAGAAGTACCTCCCAAGACCAATGTAGAAGCTCCTGTATACCTGTCACCAAGAAACAAACCCTAGTAAGCACAAAGTTAGGGTCAGATAGAATATTAATGACTTCAAGGGAGTCAACTTCGGCAATGATCCAACAATACCCCTGCTCCCAAGCCAAAGTAAGGCCGAAATACACACCCCAAAGTTCCACTTCTAAGGGCAAACCCCTACCAAGGATTTGCTGAAACCCCCCACACCAGGTCCCATTACAATTCCGAATTAGACCGCCAGTGTAGACCTTGGTAGAACTGTATTTAACGGCGCCGTTCAAATTGACCTTAACTCATCCCGCCGAAGGTTTAGTCCAGCCCACAAGGGCACCCACAGGAATGCCTTGGGCGGGAAAAACACATATTTCATAGATCGAGCTCTAGCGATCCAATCAATGTACTCAAGAATAATACAGATACCATTTTTCGGCCAAGCAAACTCAGGCTCAAAAAGGCTACTATTCCGCCACTTCCATAGGAAACAACACGCGACTCCATAGATAATGGCACACGCTACTCATCCTGTTGGAAAAAGCGTGTGTCAATCACCGCCCTAGGAAACTGTCGCCAGAGGGCTACCTCTTGCGGACAGTCTCTTATCATATGAACAGTAGTCCCTACCTGCCCGCAAATTGGACAATATTCATCCGTGGCAATATGTCTCGCCACGCGTTGCTGGTTCGTCAGAAGTTTGCTTTTAGTAACTAGCCAGAGGAACGATCTAATCCGCTGGGGGCCAGACCATTTCCAAATAATCTCCCAGAGTTTGTGAATGGAACCCCTGGATCGCCCTTCAATTAGATCATAAGCAGACGCCACAATGAACCATCTATGGTTGGTAGATGCCCACACCAACCTGTCGTCCCCTAGGTCGTTCACTCCAGGGCAGTAGTGGGCAAGCTCCATACAGACAGCAAACGGAAGATAATGTTGAAAGTCCTGCCAACGCCAGCTGCCTTGGCCGTCTGTGAGGTTCGCGACTATGGCTAACCAAAGACGATCTGGAACATGATAGATGGTGACCAAAATAAGAGGAACCTAGTCTTCCAACCAATTATCCAGCCAAAATAAGATGCGACTCCCATTGCCCAGTTCCCATTTGAGACCATGTCGAACAAATTGCCATGAAGCTAAGATCCCCTTCCAGATTACCGAAGCCCCTGTTCGGGATATCGTAAGGGGAATCGGAGAGTCGTCAAACCTATACTTGGTACGAAGAATCTGGACCCAAAAAGCATTGGGTTTCGTGAGAAGGGCCAAACCTAGTTTAGCCAGTAACGTGTCGTTGGTAGGCCGAATACGTCTAATACCCAAACCACCTGAATACTTAGGTTGACACACAGAATCCTAATTGACGAGATGAATTTTACGGCGTTTATGGGAAGACCCCCATATGAAGTCTCGCATAATTTTTTCCAGATCGTCATACAGCTGTCGTGGGAGTCTAACTGCCTATATCGTGAAAATAGGCAACGAAGAAATGACAGCTTGAGTTAACGTAACTCTACCCACAAGAGATAGCATTTTGGGGCCCCATCCGGCCAGTTTCTAGTGGGCCTTATCAAGCACATGTTGATACGTATGCTGGTTCGTCCGCTCGTGGATCAAAGGAACCCCTAGATACCAGCCCAGATTATTTGTACTAGTCACCTGAAGGTCTTGGCTGAGTTGCCACGCAATCTCTTAGGGAACATTCTTAGAGAAAAAGATACGAGTTTTGGCATGACTCACTTTTTGCCCTGAAGCCTGGAAAAAGGTCTCCAGAGTACTCGCAATGACCCTTGTCTGCGAGTCCTCTGCTTCGGCAAAGAGCACGAGGTCATCAGTAAAGAACAAGTGGGAAATAGGGGGTCCCCTGCGGCTCAGCTTGATTGGCTTCCACATTCCACTACCCACCTCGTGAGTTATGAGGTGACCGAGTCTCTCCATACAGAGTACAAACAGGTAGGGAGAGAGAGGGTTACCTTGCTTTAGCCCCCGCGAAGGCCTGGAAGACTGCGAGACCGTACCTTGCCAGGTAACCTGTAGGGAAGTAGTCGTGACACACTTTATAATGACCCAGAAAACATTCTCTGGGAGACCAATCTCAACCAAGGTGTCTTGAAGGAATTGCCAGCTCAGCCTTTCGTAGGCTTTCTCCAAGTCCACCTTCAAAGCCAGATAGCCTGTTTTATCGGTCTTCTTCTACATAGAGTGAATAACCTCCTGCGCTATAATAACATTGTCAGTGATATGCCTACCTAGAATGAAGCTACATTGGTTTGCCGCCATTAAATGGTCCATATGCGCTTTCAAACGATTCACCATAACTTTAGAAATGACCTGATAAAGGACATTACACAAGCTAATAGGCAGAAATTGCGATATCTGGAGAGGGGAAGGAACTTTAGGGATGAGGACCAGAAGGGTACGGTTTAAATCATGGTCCCACCGCTCCATACGGAAAACTGACTATATAAAAGACACGATATGCGGCCCAACCTTCCCCCATTGGGATTGGAAGAAGATTGCATTATACCCATCAGTGCCCAGGGCTTTGTTAGTATTCATGGCAAAGACCGCACTCCTGATCTCTGCCTCCCGGACTGGATTAGTTAGATCCTGGATTTGCTCCCCTATAAAGGACGAGAAGGCACCCGAGGTGGGGAACCGAGAAGGAGTCTCAGCTTCCTGGTTATAGAGCTGGACACAATCTTGCGTGACTAGACTGCGCAGCCGGTCCAGATCAGTAATGACGTGTCCTGAGGGGTCAGTAAGCCGCTCAACCCAAAGTTTCTTCCGCTTAAACAGGGTGATGGTATGGTAGTATTGGGTATTTCGATCGCCATTAGAGAGTTATTCACACCGGGCTCTCTGGTGCGAAAAGAGCTCCTCCTCACACAGGACATGAATCAACTCGCTGCTCAGCGTGTCTTCCAAAGCTAAAAGCGAATCCTGAGGGTCGACCATCATGGCCCTTTGGATTCCTTCCAGCCGAGCACGCAGCTTCTTTTTCCGATAGAAAATATTACCGAAGCTGTGTTTGTTCCAAATCGAAAGTTGAGTAGCGAACTAGGCTAAGTTACTACTCATATCCCCCTCCTCAGGGGTCCAACGCTTGTCGACCACTTCAGGAAACTCGGAATGAGTGATCCATGCATTTTGGAACCGAAAAGGCAGTATTCTAGTAACCCGCTACTAGGGTCTGAAAAAATTGAGAAGCATAGGTCTGTGATCGGACTCGAGGAAAGGGAGGTGGTGGTTCTCAGTGTGAGGGAAGGTCTGCATCCACGCCGATGAACTAAACACCCAATCAAGCCGAGCTTGGACCATGCCTCTACGCTAAGTAAACTTCGAACTGATGAAACCTAAATCGTGAAGTCCACTCCTATGCACCCAGTCCTTAAAAAGACGATTCACTACTCGGGTCGAGGTAGCTCCCCACTTTTATCCGAAATTTCTAGTTTCACATTGAAGTCGTCGCCCGCTACCCAAGGCCGAGTAATAGAATTGCCGATCCATAACAACACCGGCTATAACAGGGATTGCAAAGGTGCATGCGGACTGGGATAAACTACGATCAGTTCGAAAAAGTGGTCGCCATACTTAACAAAAGTGTGCAGAAGTTGCCTATGGGCTATGACCACCGAGATGTCAAAAACCTCCTTTCAGAGGAGCCAAATACCGCCCAAAAATCCTTCGGCTTCAACTCTAAAAGAGAAATCAAAGCCTAAGGAAAGAATAACGTTTTAGGCCCTAGCACCATTAATCCTAGGTTCCATAAGAGCCAAGATACCCGGATTATAATGCCGAATGAAATTTCGCAAGAGGGTCTGGAACGCCGACCCTCCCGCCCCTTGGCAATTCCATAACAAGATCAAAATAAGGAAAAAATGGGAACAAAAAACCCTACATCGAAGCATCCGAAATGCTTCCGACTCCCTCCTCCCTCCTCCCTCCTCCCTCCTCCCGTGGCTCCTCCACAGGAGACCTTCTTTGTTGTAATATTTAGATACGAATTGCAAAATCGTAGCTAAAGGTTAGCCTTTGTTGATGATTCGTATCCAAAGGGTTCCTTTCCAAAAGCTAATCTTTAGGTACGATATCCAAATTGCGGCAAAAAGAATGCAGTAGTACTTTATTATTTATATTAGATTAACTTTCTTAACATTAATTTTTGAAAAATAGTAATTAACAATTTTCCTATTGAAAAAAATTCTAACATGAGAAAGAGACAATAAAAGTTTAAAAAATTGAGTTTCAATTTGAACTAAGTTTTTATTATATTGAAATGGATTCACGTTTCTATATACATATATCTACAACTGTAACAAAAATTGTATTCTCTTTTGAGAGGGAAGCTAACAAGCGCTAGTTGTTGAGGATGTTGAGAAGTGAAACTCTGGTTTTCAACAACTGCCTGTAGACAAACGCCAACTCCTCCTCCATTTCTTGCATTTTAGATTCCAATGCCTCTAATCCTTTCAGTACATTCTGTACTGCCACAAAATTGATGCCTTTGCTTGGCTTCAAGATAAGCAATTCAGCATCGATCTTCTCCAATTCAAAAGTACTAGCATTGCTTTCACAAGATACGCTTTTAGATTGGAAGAACTTTGAAAGAGTAGACCAACCGGAGTGCTTTACATTTGCCTGCGGCTGAGAAATTAGAGACAAGATGGACCCAAATGCTGAAAGACCAGTTTCCTCGACATTCCTCAACTTGTTGATCAGAGTTTCCTGGTTGGAGTTGGCGTCCAAGGTTGTTGTGCAAATCCTGTCCTTCTTCCTCAAGGTTCTCAGACATTTGCGAGCGACTTTGTTCAGCAATTTTCTTGATTCACAGAATGCATTTATTTCACCAGTCAAGCAACCTTCCCCACCCCTTTTTCTCCGAAGCGACGATTGCAGTTCCTGCATGCATTGCTTCATCTGTGAGATGGCATCTGTCGTCGTTTCACAAGTATCTAACAACCTCAGAGATCCATTCAATGCCTCTTCTACGCATTTACTATGTTGTGCATGGGATAGAGTCTGTTGAGTGGTTGGCAATTGAAGGAAAGCAACAAGAGCCTTGTACAAATCCTTCAGACCAACTATCTTATGGAATATCGATCCAGACTCTGTTGCCTTCAACTTGTCTAGTCTATCTTCGATACTCGCAGTCATTGGATGAGATCTGGATGCCCAGCTGATTGAACGAACATGGCAAGCAGCCATTTTAGCTTTTTGTTCAGATGAAAGCTGGAACCTTGTAATCAATGTGGATTACACAAGTTTTTGGTGATTGTTTCGACTCACCTTACGGTAGTCTTCTGCTCACACCCTTTTATATACACAGGTGTAAAAGGACATCAAGCCTTCAAAGACTTCTACATTGTACATGCTTTCATGTTGCCAGTTTAGCCAACAGTCTTGCTGACGTATCATCATTGTTTCAAGGGAAGAGGCCTAATAACATTAAAGAAAGCTTTAGTTGATTAATAATTGGCACCCTCTAATAAGATATGTTCATGGTTTGCGGACAGGATAAACCAGCAAATCCCAATACCACTTGAGCTTGAAACTTGTCACTTTAGCAGATCATCCTGCCACTAGTCATCGCATTGGAGTGAGATATCTCTAAAAAAATACTCGGTCGCCTCACCCAAAAAATGATTGTAGTTTGTTGTTACCTTCAAACGAAAAAGCTCAGCCTGCTGGCTCTAATTTAATAGGAGATTAGATTGATCATTGACTTTTGCAGCGCAGTTGACCAAGAGGTGGGTTAACAAACACTTTTCTTCGTATGCTATGTGGTCTAGCTAGTGCAAGTGGAATCTTGACAGAATGACTTCTGCTGAAAATGGTAGTGCTCAAGCTCAATAACCTACCAAAAGTTCTTTAGAAGCATAGTTTGTCAAGGTCAATAATCAGCAGCCGTGGTTTCCACAAGTTTAACTGCATGGTATTGGTTGATACAGAAGAAGGCTAATATAGGATAAGGACAGGAGCTCCATCCTTCCACTTGCACATTTGGTGTCATGTGGCGAGTTTAGTTAGCAGTATTAGACGATAACGTTTACGAAAGTTAGGGGTTGAGTATAATCTGTAAGAATATGATTTTTGTGACATAAATTAAAATTGACATGTAGATCTAGAATAAACAATTGTTACTAATTGTTACAAATTATAAGAGTGTAATATTACATTCCTGATGTGGAAGATGTTATTATTGAAAAAAAATTGAGAAATTTTACGTTAAAATTGATTTATCTTTCTTAACTCTTTTGGAGTTACAAAAATTTGATGAAAAACAACC
>JAOQMP010000210.1:5337575-5354667 GCA_027563575.1 Erythroxylum pedicellare
ATCTAATCTAATTTAATTATGAATTATAATTGAGATATTATATATTACTATAAGAGATTATATTTTATATCAAAATAAATTCATAGTTTTATTTTATTTTAATAAATTATTAAATATATTGTTTATATTTTTTACAATCATTAAAAATTTTAAGTTTACGAGTTTGATTAAATTGAAATCAGATTAAAACATTTTACTCATGGTATAATTTAAAATTTTTTAAAGCGTTGGTGTAACTTCAATTAAATTAGGTTTGTTGAAAGGTTGGGTCGAGCAAGATCCTTAAAAATGTCGCTCAAACTCAAATTAATATTAAAATGACACTATTTTGTGGAATTGAATTAGGTCAAGCTAATTATCAATTTTTAATGCAATTCAAATTTTGAATTGGGTTCAAATCTGTCAAATTTACTGGCTTGGAATTGGGTTCAAATCTGTCAAATTCTCAACCTATCTTAACTAGGGATGGCAATAGGTAGGATTTGGCTCGGGTATTACTCTACCTATATCCATATCCATTTTTTATGGCCCAACCAATATCCATATCCATAACTATCGGTTTTTACAATTTACTACCTGTATCTAAATTTATTGGATTGTTCAAATTTTTGGATATCCATCAGGTTACATATCACATAAAAATATAACTTCTAAATAGAAAATATAAAGAGTAGATTTTTGCCAACGCTTTAAATCAAAATTAGTTTAATAATAATAAGTGAAGATTTTGATTTGTACGTCTTAAAAAATCATAAAATTGGAATAATAAAAATCATAATGTCTAGTGCAAAGACAACATATATTTTTTATAATCAAGAACTATAACAAAAACTGAAATATTCAAAACTTCAAATTGAACTCCACAACATTTAAAACTCCACCTCCATATCATATACATTATTATTATCCTATAAGAAAATAAATATGATAAAAAAGGTGAAGACTGAGGAGTAAAGTGGTCCATATCTAGATCCATTTTTCAGCATCCATTTAAAATTTATTTTTTAACCTCCATATCTATTTTTTCGAGTCGGATAGTGCAGATACTTTTCCTTCCATATACTTTTTAATCTTTAATCATTTAGCGCAAAGACTAATAGGAAGATATGAAGATCTAGTTTTTCAGTCAGAAAGAGCTACCATTGATAAGCTGTCCATGACTTCACTATAAAGGTGTGCTTTGTTTCTTTTGTGGGATCTATTGTGTGTACGTCAACAAGAAAACAAAACGTTCTTAAAGTTTCCGGTAACAAAAAAGATACAATCTTTCTTATGACTTATATTCTAATCAGTAACAGCTTACCATCTTTGATGTTAAGTTAATTGTGCTCTTTGCTTTCACTTTTTTGTCATGTGTTGCTTGTTGCTCTTTCCTATTAGATATCGTCTTCATCGTTGTCGTTGCTTTGTGCCACCATTGTCTTGTTTCCTTCCGTGGTTGCTCTTTCATTTGACATTGTTTTTCTTCTCGTCGAGACTTTTAGTGTCACCTCATAAGTTTCTTGTGTTTCGAGACAGCGGTGGAGGGTTGCAGACAATGATGCGACCCGTAAACCCTCTGCCATCGGATGACAACTCTGATGTCCTAACAAGTCTGCTAAGAACTTTGCTGTCCTGACAAGCCTGCTTATTATTCCCCTTAGTTACCTGACCTTTCTCTGCAATCTTTATTATTACACTTTGGTTTTTTTATTTTTATTATTATTATACTTAGTTGGTATTGTTATTATTATTAGTATTATTAGTTTTATTTAATTTAGTATATATTTATATATTTTGTTAATTTTATTATTAATTCTATTTAGTATTGTTGATATTTATTAATTTTATTAATTCCTTTTCATTTATTTATATATTTATTGTAATTTTAGTGACATAGTAATTTTCAATGTTCGTTTTACCTTTTCTCTATAACTTGTATCATTCTTATATTATCTCATTTGCATGTGGATCTACTGGAAACAACCTCCCTACTATGTAAGAGTAAGGTTGCGTACTATCAGGCCTCTTCAAACTCCACTTTATTGCGGAATTTCAGATTGGGTGATGATGATGATAATGGACAGTACAGAAATTAATCGGGTTGAAAATTCATTGTCATCCCTAATCTTAACTCAACTCTTGCACAAGTTTAATCATAAAACAGTAAGGTTGATAATCCTAAGGACTAGATTTTTCTGAGGCCTAAATTACTCACTAACAACAACAATATTATTCTAATAGAAGTTTTGCTGGGACGTGAAGTTTGGAGGGGTTTAAAAATATGCAGTCTTGCTTTTAATTAACAGAGAAGCTATTTATGATAAACTCATAGAAAAAAAAGACAGAAAGACAAAAAAAAGCTTTTGAGAATTATTTGTAAGGAAAAAAAACAAAATAACAATAAAAAGATAAAATAAAATAAAAATATATAAAAACAATTATAAAAATAAAAATATTAAAATAATTATAATAAATAACAGTAATGATAACAATAATAATATAATTAAATACTTATAAATAAAAATTATTAAATAATTAAGGCGGGAGGCAACCTGGTTATTAGTGAAAGCTCGGGTTCATCTAGTCTTAGTCCTGATAAACAGAAAAAAGCTCCCCTCAAAGTCCAAAACTAATATGATAATAATCACGGTTAATTCATTAACACAGCTTACTTAACCGCATCTTTTCACTTATTTGACTAATGACTTATCATTATCGTGGCTTTGTGATGACATCGTAGTTGAACCGTCACAAACCACCCAAACCTCGTCAGTGGTCCTATAATATGACATATTAAGTCGTGCACTTAGCTTAGACACGGCTTTAACACGTTTTCGGCATTTAATGACTCATCACTTGTTTACCTAATGGTGTTATTTCTAGTCGACCAACGAGAAGATGGAGAAATACACTGTAGTCAAACAAATCAGACGGTTGTTACACACTGGCTAATGGAGTTTCATGCTTAGTAGAAATGATTCAAGGGATTGGAAAATACCATATAAAAAGTTTAGTATTATAATTTTTTATAATATAAAGCCTTTAACTTTATTTTCGAGCATATATTTAAAATATGTATATAATAATTTTAAAAATTTTATGTTTGAAAATTAACGACGTGAGTGTGAGTCGTGTTGTGCATATTGGTTTGTCCTCCACCCCATTGCCCAAATATTCCCATTCATCAAATAAAATATAGGTTTGGTTGATAAGACACGCAAAACACATGGTTTGTTAGTAAATAGGGAGAAGACAATAATCATCTTCAATCCAATCGCCTTCAACAACACAAACAATAAGGAGTTGGAAGACTTGACTGGTAATGTTGGGGAATATATAATAATTTATAATCTGTAAATTATTTAATAGATAATAAATTAAGAGTTGAACGTGGGCTGCGACCCTTGTTAGTTAAAAGACAAGTGACGAACGAGTCCACAATTCAAAATAGTCAGCCGCACTTGCTTTCCCACCAATTTCTTTCGTTTTTTACTGCTACGCTACACAAGCGCGTCGTCAACTACTCTCCGCTTCCTCAGGAAACCAAAATTAAAAAGAAAAAAGTAATTCAGTAACAAATATACAAAGAGAAACCATTCTAAAAAAAATAAAATTAAAAATTAAACGCAACCTCTCCTCCTCCTCTCCCAATCTCTGATGCAGAGATGCGACTTTTAGGGTTTCAAAACCAACCCGCCAAAAGATCCGCTCCGTTTCGCAACCGTTCTCCCCTCGTTTCGTCCACCCGCATTGTCTCTGCATGAGTCGGATCCTCTAGCCGTGACCATCAATGGCGTCCAAACCGTCGCCCCCTCCCTCCGCCTCCGGATCGGAGCTTAAGGTCTCAATCTTCTGTTTAATTACTTGAGCTGTTAACTTTCTTCGAAAATGCATGTTTTCCCTGCTTTGTGCAATTCCTTATACGGTCCTCATTGCATTTTCTTATTCTCTCCTCTTATCGTTTCTGTTGTCATTTGACCGTGTTTTCAATGACTCGCAAGATTAAACATGGTGGTTAATTCTAGAGTAATTTACGTAGCACTCTCCGAGTTGCATTGCATAAATAACTGAATTTCGAGCTTTTTATTCCCGTTATTCGGAGCGCTTATTAGAACTTTATTTGAATGAGAATTGAGAAAATCTTGCACTGCTCTTACGGACTTTGGACGGTTTGATATATATATTCCGGTGTAGTTATTATTCTTAGCTTGAAGCTTGGTCTGCATTACTCTTCTTTTTTCCTTTTGTGTTGCGTTTCTATTTGATTTTGTTTTTAGTTCTTTTAACAAGTTTTAAGCAATTTACTTCTTGGCAATCCGAACTACTTTTAGCACATCAACCTTTTGGGAACTTTTTGGATTTACTCTTATTGTGCTTGCAAAGATTGTTTTTGACAATATTTTAAAAACTGAAGTTTTAAAGTTTCAATCGATATTAAATTGTTATAAAATTAGCTAAAGATGGAATAAAGTTAAAGAATTTAAATATGATTACAAAAAATTGTTTTTATCTATCCAAGAATTTGAAGTTTAATTGAAAAAAAATTGTTAAATAAAAACTAATTAATTTATTTTGATTTATAAAAATTTATTAATTTACAAAAATTTACCACTTAATTAATAAATAGATTAGTTTTTAACAGTAAAAAAATTAAAATAAATTAAATCAAAAAGTTTAAAATTGAACCAAAAAATAGCCAGTTCAAGGTTTTTATAGTTGAATTAATTGAACCAATTAAGTTTTTTAATCACTAGTTTTTGACAATTGGTCGATTGTCAGTTGTAACTAGAATGGTCAATTGAAAACTTTCTGCAGATGACAGCATCAGAAGATGTAGCTCTTTCAACTAAAGGGATTATGTCAGTTATTGAATCCCTAAAAACCCAAGTTGCAGCTGACCGATGTGTCCATATAAAGGTATAGTCATATTATAGAAGATATTTGTTTTCTTTGGTTCAATATGCATTTTGGTCTACTTGTATGTTCATGAATCAGATTCTGTTGAACTTTTTAGAGAAGGATGGAGGAGAACGAGCAAAAGCTGCTCTCTTTCACAAACCATCTTTATAAGTTGTCAAAAGAAAGGACCCGTAACCCTATTGCTGTCAGTGATGACAATTTGGATTTATTGACAAAGAGACAAAGTGATGCAATTGGCATGCACACTGGTAGCAGTGCTACTAATGGAGATAAGGATAGCCACAATTCTCAAGAAGACGGTCACATTTCAATAGCAGCTCTGGGCTCAAGTAATCCAGTAAAGAATGTTGTTCGACCTGTTAAACTCCCTGAGATCAAGAAACTACCACCATATACAACATGGATTTTTTTGGACAGGTGTGTCATGACTCCCATTGGCTTTTTCAAAGGGTTTTAAGAAATATACTATTGACAATCTTTAACCATATACTCATTATACGCTCTCTGTGTCAGAAAGCTTTATGTTTGCTTAGATGAATGTTTGTAGGCATTTAAGATACTGTTCATTCAATTTTTCTTATGTTATGATTCAAAGAATGTATTTTAACTATATGGCTAAGAAACCTTTGATGGGTGCTTACTGCAGAAATTGGTTTATTTAAATTAGTTTTAGCTTATGCTTTGGACATGCTTAATCCATTTTCAGTTTCTCAAATTAGTTTTATCTTTTTCATTGGAAATACTATTGCAGAAATCAAAGAATGACTGAGGATCAATCAGTGGTTGGTCGAAGGAGAATATATTATGACCAAAATGGTGGTGAAGCACTTATTTGCAGTGACAGTGAGGAGGAAGTAATCGAAGATGAAGAGGAGAAGAGAGATTTTGTTGAGTCTGAGGACTATATTCTTTGGTTGGTATAATCGTGTTATTATACATAAGTTCTGTCTATCTACAGGGCCTGCTTCTATGTAGCATTACCTTTGATATTTTGCTTGTTGATTCTGGCAAGCCATCTGTTTTAGTGTAATAATATAATGATAGGTGCTGCTTTACAGATCGTATTATTGATATGTGAAAAGAGAGACAACTGGAGCAAGCTCCCCCTCCTGGTGAAATCCAGGCCTGAATATTACTTCACAATTTCCAAAATCGTGCCCCTCTCTTCCCCCTGTTCAGCTATATTTCCCACCCCCCTACATATTCTCTCTCCATAATTAACTATAACAAACTCATAACAACTTGCCTACATGGCAGATTCCCCTTTTCCCAACTTGCTCCTACGAACACAAGTTTTAATGGGCTTAGGTTGCTTAGGTAGTATAGGCTGATCAATAGGAGAGGTACTAGCATATAATAAATTTCTTTGCTATAGAATTGGTGGACTTCTTTAAACTGCTGGTATTGAATCTAGTGAATGAACAGTTTTGGTAGGGTGTATGTTATTCATTAGGTTCTAACCTTTGATGGAATGGGAGTTTTATTTGTCGGGTGAGGCTCATAATGCATATTATATCTTCCCTAGCAAAGTCAGGGTTCTTTAGGTTTTGACTGAACATACTTTTATGTTCAAAAGTTGAGGCAAGGGTATGCCAGATGCATTAATTAGCTGATTATTGCTTCATTTTTTTACTTCGTAATTGTTTTCAGAAGCATATTTGTTTGAGACAATTAAGTTTTGTACGCAACTTTTATGAGAAAAAGCTGACTCTTCAGCTGGTCATCAATTCGGGACCTTTTTTTTTTGGCCTGATCACCTTAGACTCATTGTCTCATTCTACATTTTGTTATGAGATGTGCACCTTGTGCTTTACTCTTTATGTATAAGGAAGCTGATTATCCTTATTGATTATGTTTAACCAGCATGACTATCAAAGAAGTTGGGATATCTGACTCTGTCATGGAGTCACTGGCACAGTGTCTTTCAAGAAGCCCAAGCGAACTCAAGGTATGTATGTATGAGGAGAACCTAGTGATAAATTTTCCTCCTTTACATTTTTAGAAGTAATTGATGTTTACCTATCAGTACTAATATATGATAGAAGACTGGTCATGAGGTAAACTTTGCTCCAGCCGTTTCCCATTTTCTTTGTGGTGGCTTTACACAGATATGAAACACAGTCAAACATCTTATACAGGCAAGATACGAAGTTCTTATAAAGCAAGAAAAGACTGCAGAAGATTCTAAAAACGGAGATAAGGAAGTGCAAACTTTGAATTCTTTTCTCAATAAGGATCTTGAAGCTGCTCTGGATTCTTTTGATAATCTGTTTTGTCGCCGATGTCTCGTAAGTAATTCCTTTGGCCTGAAGACATTTTATTTGATGTTCTCTTCTCATACTTCTTGTGTAGTTAAGATGTTCTTGCTTTTTGTTATATCTGCAGGTTTTTGATTGCAGATTGCATGGTTGTTCTCAGGATCTTGTTTTTCCTGTAAGTAAATTCTGCAAGACTCATTATTAAGTTGATGCAAAAGTGTCTCGTTGAGATTCTCATGATTTTTTTGCGTACAACATATGGTCAGGCTGAGAAGCAACCTGTTTGGAACCATCCAGATGAGGAAAATGCACTTTGTGGTCCACATTGCTTCAAAGTGGTGAGTTTCTAGTTTCTAGTTTATTATTTATTATTATTTCTGTGTTTATTTATCTTAGATCAATTAGCAGTTGAACATAGTAAAGTTGTTTTAGTTGTTTTCATCTCAGGCTCTTAAGTCAGAAAAAAAGGCGATTCTAAATTCACCACAGCATGGTGACAATGAAGAACATTCTTTTCTTCCAGCTGATGGTGCAGGTGCAGGGTTGCATATGTCTTCAAGGAAGAAATCTTCTGTTCATTCCACTAGGAGGAGGGTCAGATCCAGCCAAAGTGAAAGTGCTTCATCAAATGTGAAAAACATGTCAGAGAGCAGTGACTCAGACATAGGACCTCGACAGGACACCTCCTCTACCAGTCAGCTGTCTCCCACTAAAGCTAAGCTTATGGGTAAAGCTGGGACTTCTCAGAGAAATAGCAAGAGAGTGGCTGAACGCGTTCTCCATTGCCTGAAGAAAAAACAGAAGAAGACGGCAGGTTCTGATTCTGATTCTGTTGCCAGTGGAGGCCTCTTGCCAAATGATATGAAACTTAGGTCTGGGTCACGGAAAGAAAATGAAGACATTACATCTCATAAGAAAGGGAAATCTTCAATTAATGGAAGGTCCAGGAGGAAAGAATTCATAGTTGATGCTTGCAACTTAAAGCCGGTGGGAGTTCATAATGGGACTCATAGTGAGATGGTTGTAGATCCAGCTTCTACAGCAAGTGGCGATGGTTTGAAGAAAGAAGAGTTTTTGGATGAAAGCGTGTGTAAAAGGGAGTTAATGGAGGATAGATCTTGGAAGGCCATTGAGAAAAGCCTCTTTGAGAAAGGCATTGAGATTTTTGGCAGAAACAGGTCAGGTTTTGCTTTCAATTTTCTTATTTTTGATAAAAGATACCCTTCCATAGAAGGAAACCTGTTAACGCGAGAATGTGTAATCGATTTCATACTTTTGTGTGTCATTTAGCTTTTTAAGCCATTTATTTATTAATGCAGTTCACAGGTCAATATACTATTTGTTCACATGGGTTTTCTCTTCTCTCCCTTTGCTTCAAGCAAGAATTATAAGACTGAGTTCATATGTCAACATGCTGATGCTTTAACTGGAATCATTTTGCTTGTAGTTTGTGAGAAGACATGTTTTATTTCAGTACTCTATCTGACGTTTATTTTTATTTCCGATAAAAGTTGTTTGATTGCTAGGAACCTTTTGACTGGTTTGAAAACGTGTTGGGAGGTTTTTCAGTACATGACCTGCTCTGAGAATACATATCAAGGAGGTGACGCTAATTTTCTTGATGGCTATTCCAAGTTTGATGTAAATGGTTCAATGGTTAGTTTCAGTATTTGGCTTGCTTATTCATCATGTTTTGAACTTTACATAGCTGCTGAGCAAATCATCTATTTATTTTTTTTGGGGGTGGTGTGCTTGTTGAAATGAATATCAGGGTAATAATGAATTGAGAAGAAGATCAAGATTTTTACGCAGAAGAGGTAGAGTTCGCCGCCTGAAGTATTCCTGGAAGTCTACTGCTTACCATTCTATTAGGAAGAGGATCAGTGAAAGGAAGGATCAACCTTGTCGTCAGTATAATCCATGTAGTTGCCAAACGGCTTGTACTAAGCAGTGTGCATGTCTTCTAAATGGTACATGCTGTGAAAAGTATTGTGGGTGAGCCTCCAATCTGCAGCTCAATCCAAAGCTTGATATTATCAATGTTCTTAGGTCGTTTTGTTTTCTTTTGCTGAATGATAATCATCCTTTGTGTGCAAATATTTGAAGTTGTCTATAAGACAATGCACTCCCTATACAATCTATGATTATGGGGTTATAGAGATGACATTTTGTATGGTCTGGGGTTTTGTCTTTTCATTGACTGACATCTACTTATTTGTCTAGATGCCCAAAGAGTTGCAAAAACCGGTTTAGAGGCTGTCATTGTGCAAAAAGTCAGTGTCGTAGTCGTCAGTGCCCATGCTTTGCTGCAGACAGGGAATGTGATCCCGATGTTTGTAGAAATTGTTGGGTCAGGTTAGTGGTACCTCTGTTCCTTATACTTAGCGTTGCATTTCCACCTTGCCCTCTATCTCAATAAGATGCTGGTTGGAGACAGATGTCTTCGTCCCCTACTATGTATCCCATGATGGGTCAAACGATGGACTATAAGTTTGGGTTAAAATTTGCAAGGTTATTTTTGTGAACCTTCATTAGCATGCAACACATGCAGTGTAAGTTTTGTCAGCATTGCTTTGGCAATTATGTTATTAACTTTGCTTTTGACTAGCACATTTTGTCACCCTTGGGAGAAGTTCCTCTAACATTTAGACTCTATACATTTTGCAGTTGTGGTGATGGCACTCTCGGGATCCCTAGCCAAAGAGGAGATAATTATGAATGCAGAAATATGAAGCTTCTTCTCAAACAGCAACAAAGGGTAACAATGTCCTACCATATCTTCTATTACAATTGTACTGTTGCAGAAAAATGAGAAGATATCATGTGAGAGAATATGAGGATTCGTATCCTAAGCATATATTTAGCTGCTGGGCCATTGAAATAAGCATACTGTTGCTGCAGTTAAGTTGTTTTTCTTCCATCGCAATGAATGATCAGTAGAATGACTATCGGGAGAGAAATTGTAGTTCCTTTTCTGGCCAAGTCTGATGTATCTAGTTTCCCATTATTTCTCTGCGGTCTAGTAATTTAGGATAATGGGTGCATGGTGGTTACTTTAGCTGCATCGTTTTATTATCATGAGGAATTTCGGATCTTGATTCCAATACTTGCACAGGTGCTACTAGGGAGATCCGATGTATCTGGCTGGGGAGCTTTCTTGAAGGTTATCACCCGAGTTGATCTTGATCTTTTCTTGGTTTTCATTATTGCTGATTTATGCAAATATTTTATCCTTGCAGAATAGTGTTGGCAAGCATGAATACTTAGGCGAATACACAGGAGAGCTCATCTCTCACAGGGAGGCAGACAAGCGTGGGAAAATATATGACCGTGAAAATTCATCATTTCTATTCAATTTAAATGATCAGGCATGATATCTTTAGTACTTTAGGGTCTTGTGACAACGTTCAATTTTTCTGTGACGGGTCATGTGATTTGTGTGATTTACATATTGCAGTTTGTTCTTGATGCTTACCGGAAGGGTGACAAATTAAAATTTGCCAACCACTCCCCAGACCCTAATTGCTATGCGAAGGTATCAATTTCAGTGCTTTTTGATATGCTTCATGGCATTTACTTTTTGCATTTATCACGTAAAACTCTTGCATTTGTTTTATTTCCCCATGATCACCTCAAACAATTTATGTGCGCAGGTAATAATGGTTGCAGGGGATCATCGAGTTGGCATATTTGCGAAAGAAAGAATCGCGGGTGGAGAAGAACTTTTCTATGATTATCGTTATGAGCCCGACAGAGCTCCTGCCTGGGCAAGGAAACCTGAAGCATCTGGATCAAAAAAAGATGATGGCACACATCCAAGTGGTCGAGCTAAAAAGCTTGCCTAACACAAAGACTATACATTTGTTGGAAACATCAAAATGAATTTACAATTTTTTGTCATCCTTCTACACGTACAAGAAGTACCAGGTCACTCGACGACTAGAATAGACGTTGAAGAGTGAGAGGCCATTGTCATCTCCAGAGGTAAGTTAACCGGATTTTAGTTTATTCAAGAGCAGACGGATCACAAAAGCAGGAAAAAGCAAACTACAAGTTCACGGAATCAACAGGATAGCATCCAACTTTTCATGTAAAAGAGCAATTGGTTGAGAAAGCTAATCTAACATTCTTTTTGACCAATTTCTTCATTAAAAAGATTAGTGTTGAAGATTTCCTGTCCCAAAGACTGTCCTCTTTCCACCTCTAACTATTCATATTGACCAGTCTACAATCGGGTTAATTGATTTAAGTATATACATTGCATCCCTCTCAACGATATTTAAATAGTGGGAGCAAAACTTCCAAGGCAACGGAGATGCTATGGCATTAATAATCTTATTATATTTGTTCAAAGACATGTTTCAAGGTTTGGTAACTCTGAAAAAGATGAATTTATTCTGGAGTCACACCAAACGTAAGGGTCTTTTTTTTCTTCCTTTTTTGTGTGTGTGGATATTCTTCCCTCTTATTCTAAATCATGATCAGTATTGCTAAGCAATTTTCTTACCAGCCAAAGCAACCTGATGTACAAGATTGCTTTAAATATTGTTGCTTACTAGAGTCTCCCCAACTTCTCTGCCCGCATAAATATCTATTTTATAGCTTGAAAGTTGAGGCATGAGACCTGATCCTCTGGCCAGGTACTCTCTCCCTAACCTGTGCCAGAGGATCTAAGCTAGGGCTAGAGTACTTGATTAGAAGATTTGAAGCCGTTGAGGCATCGTATAAAATTGCAGGGATCAGATCCTCTAGTTCACTTTTTGTGGACTAACTTTGTGCCATTACATTTGGATTGCCTATTTATGTGGATCTCACGTAAATAAACGGTCTAGATATAGTAGTACAAAGTTAGTACACAAAAAATAGACCTTAGGATCTGACCCCGAAATTGCCCAAGAACACCGTCAAAAATCAACACGACACTTCCTCAGCAGTTCCATGTGTTAATTACTTTCAGATGATCGGCTTATAGGTATTAACTAAGTTAAAAGGAGGGGGAGAAATCCGGCAGGGCATGGCGCTGAATGATCTGATCATGAGGCCATATACCCCACCACGTGAAAGGCACTGACAAAGCCACGCAAGAGACAAAAATAAAGGGTAAAATTTGAGTAAAGATTTTTCAACTGCAAAAACGACGCCGTTTACCACCATATATCATATTTACTGGAAAAAGGAAAGAAGGATAAAAAGACGAGCATGGAAAGAGAATAAAAGCTCCACTGCCCAGTAAATAAATGTTTCTATTTAGCTCTGTTCTTGTACCTTCTGTTCCCCCCCCCCTCTCTCTCTCTGGCTTCTCGAGCTCTGCATAAGAGTGGCAATGTTTGCGTGTTTCTTGGACCACCTTAGCTTATGGAGAATTCATCTCGAAATTGGGTACCTCTACCTCTCTCTCCTACTGTTTTCTTCGCTGTTTACGCATGCAGCGGTAACTCTCTCTCTTCTCTCTCTCTCTCTCTCTTGGATTTGTTGACGATCCGTACGGTTCATAGTTTCTGCTTTTCGGCTTTGGAGCTGAAATTGTATGAATTTCAGGTGCTGGACTCCTGCTCGGCTGCTACCAATTGTGGACCAGGTCTATACTGTGGAAATTGTCCTGCTATGGGCAAAACTCAACCCATCTGCACCAGAGGCCAAGCTATCATACCCACTTCTGTTGTATGCTTCTTTCTTGCTTTCATGTTTCTGTTTCTGTTGATGGGTATGTCTCCTTTGCTGCTCTAACTTTGGAAAGTTTGTTTCTTTCTTGGGGTAGATCAACGGGTTGCCTTTTAACAAGTACACATGGTTAGTAACTCATAATGCGTTTAGTATTGTGGATGCGCCTCTCTTGTCGGGTCCCCAGAGACTGACATATTACAATCAAGAGGACACTGTGACTAATCAGTTGATGGTATGTTGTCGTGTTCTAGTTTTATATATTTTTTAATTAATGTGATCAGTCCTTCAATGCCACGTTTGAATCCTGAAAATCTGGAGGAAGGTAGGTACAGTACAAGTACGAAAACAGAAATTATCTTTTTCCTCCGTCGGAAATGTCCCTAAAATCAAGTTGAAATGGCGATCGTTGTTAAGCAGGCCTATCATCCTTTTCTTGTATTCGATTTCTTGTTCGGGCTAAAAAAAATGTTAGCATTTTTTTTCTTTCCTTTTTCAGAATTTATTCTAATGTTTGCTTAATTGATGTTTTCTTTTTTTTTTTTAATGATTGTTTTTTAGAATGGCGTCAGGGGACTGATGCTGGATATGTATGATTTCATGGGCGACATCTGGCTCTGCCATTCCTTTCGAGGGCAATGTTTCAACTTCACGGCCTTTGTAATGCATCCTATCTGTTCCTAAAGTTTTTCAATAGTCTTTTGCAATAGTTTGTAACGTCTCCATCTGCGTCGTTCTCAGCAACCTGCAATTAACACTTTAAGGGAGGTGGAAGCATTCTTGACTCAAAATCCATTAGAGATTGTCACCATTATAATCGAAGACTATGTACATACTCCGAAAGGGTTGACAAATCTGTTCACTAACGCTGGTCTAGATAAGTATTGGTTTCCAGTCTCGAAGATGCCTAAAAAAGGTGAAGATTGGCCCACTGTGACTGAGATGGTGCAAGACAATTACAGGCTTCTAGTTTTCACTTCTGTTGCTTCGAAGGAAGCAGAGGAAGGAATTGCTTATCAGTGGAAGTACATGTTGGAAAATGAGGGTGAGCATAAAAAATGACACGTGCATGTTATGATGATTTTGTTTGTAATCATATAATCTGATAAGTGCTTCATGGTGTGAGTTTCTTTCAGCTGGAGATCCTGGGGTGAAAGCAGGCTCATGTCCAAATCGGAAAGAGTCAAAGCCTCTAAATTCCAAAAGTGCTTCTCTTTTCTTAATGAATTACTTCCCAACATATCCAGTTGAAAGTGACGCTTGCAAGGAGCATTCTACTCCACTTACTCAGATGGTTGATACCTGTTATAAAGCAGCAGGGAATGTGATGCCCAATTTTCTGGCAGTCAACTTTTACATGGTGTTAACCTCAAAAATAAACAAGTATTTTTCTTCAACATATTCTACTTAACCATCATCTCATAAAAATTGGGGGAAATGATGCAGAGAAGTGATGGTGGTGGTGTTTTTGATGATTTGGATCGAATGAATGGCCAGACATTGTGTGGATGTAGTACTATAACTGCCTGCCAGGTCCGTTTATGTCAAACTAACTGAAATTATTTCTTCATTCCTGCCTTCTCAAATTGTTTGCCACGAGCCTATAAATTGGGATTTTTCACCTCCTTTTGGACAAATTTGAGTTGGATAATACCAATGTGGTCTATATTTTCGTGAGTTGATGGCTTGCAATTGCAAAATGCTGCCTTTGGTTCTATGTGATTTATGTATGGAGGGCTCGTTTTTTGTTTTTTCTCTTCTCAATATTTGAGATATTAATTCTAGCTTCTCTAAGTCACTGTTTTATGTATCTTCCAGGCTGGAGCAACTTTTGGATCGTGCAAAACTGTTGCTGTGCCAAATACAAGTCCCGTGACAAATACAGCAGGGAGCTTTACAGGATCTGTTCAATTTGCAAGATCCACTTCGACAGACCTCTCTCCAAATATATGGCCCTTTTACCTATTTTCTGTTCCACTGATAGGATTCCTATCATAATATGATTAATTTACTTCCTGCTTTAGGTGGTTAAACTTAAACAGTTACTCCTTTAGTGTAGTCACGGGTTAGGATTTTAGTTTGTACCGTACACTGGCAACTACTATTCACATTCCTACCTTACCCAGCCTAAATTGTTAAGTTATGACATATGGGTGTGAAGAGATTCTGATGTTAAGGCAAAGGAAAGGTTTTCACAGGAATTGAGGACCAATATTGTGAGAAAAGGGAGATGGAAGATATCAAAAAGTGTTTCAGGTACAGGGGTGCTTCAGAAGAACATCACTCTTTTTTTCTTTTTTCTTCAATGTTATTTTTAATATTTTCAGTGTTTCTATTCAGTAAGCTTTATTTGAATTCCATATAATCTCTCAACTTGATTGTTAAATCACCACAGACTGTCTATCTGGCCTAATCGTGTTAGTTCATGTACTTGCTCTTTGCAGTATATGTATATGACATGGCATCAACATTATGGTGGCTTGATATTGTCAAACTTGAACTGAATACTAGATTCAAGTTCTCGGATCACATAAGAGTAAAATAAATAGGCTTTAAAACAATCCTGTGAGCTTAAACCGACCTGAGCTTAAATTCTTTTGATGTATTGCTTAACCAAGTTAAGTTGTTCGTTGGGGCAAACTTTTCATCTAACCGCTCATGTCAACTGTGTTCCCATTTCTGTCATTGAATCTTTTGTGTTACGTTTCACTCGAAATTGTCAAGTATAGAACTTATTAGCTTTTATGAGAGAACTGATGATAATCAATGTGTTCAAGTTAGTTTCATCATCTTTTTTTTCTTTTTCAGTTTTAACATATTCTTGCTTCCATGTTTTCAGGTTTTCTGTTGGCGATATATTGGAATGGAGCTTCTTGTATGATAGGGCATGTAATGAATTGCTACCACTACCATACTTTTGGATTCTTGACTAATACTTGTACTTAAGCATTCCACGTTTTCTTTTACTTATTACGAGTTTAACATATGCTTCTCTTCCGTTTTCCTCCACGCTTTATATCTCAAGTGTTCAGGCTGTGGAAGCTGCATTTATTTGCAATGCTATAACAGGGGCTTGGGTAAACCAAATATCAACTTGGAGCGTACATGATGTTATGTACAAAGACACACAGCTTAATAACCCCCTGTGAAACGCAATTACAGAGCAGAAGCCTTTTCTAATCCTAAAACTAATTAGCAAGCTGGGAGTTTCGATGCCCTTAATTGTAGTTTATTGAATGTGCAAATTTGTGGACACAATTCAATCCAAAGCAGAAACAAATGTGCAGAAAGAGCGATAAGAAATGCGGACCAAGGATGAGCAGCTCAAGCAACAGGCCATATAAATGCACTTCCAACGTTCACCATCACGCCCGAGGGCTTTATTTGAAGAGCTGGACTGATTGTAAGCAAGCCCACGAAGCAATCTATGGGGACTCGGGTTCCCCATACATCAAGTGACTCCAGTTTCCGGCATTTATGTACAAGATTAATAAGCCCGATTTCGGTTACATGACGGCAGCTCCATAGAACAATGCTCTGATTAAATGTAAACATACGAGAAGACGAGAAATTATGATGCACTTCATATCATCTTAAGCAGTATGTTAAAACGATTCAATGATGCACTTCGTATAATCTTAAGCAGTATGTTAAAGCGATTCAATGCTCCGGAGTAACGAAAACTTAAATATCACTATAAGATCTCAAGTCATAGTTTTTTCTTCCGCGATTCCAGATGACTCACCTTCAAATGAGGACAGCTATCTGCAATAGCAAACAAAGACTCATCTGTGATAAATGTACCACCAACATTCAGGTGTTGCAGGGATTTGGCTCTTGATATCTGGGGATAAATTGAGAAAACTATGCAGATGACATAACCAAAATTGTCGGAAATTACTAACACTAGACTGACAGTCTCATACCAGTTGAATAACACCACTGTCTGTGATCCCTGCCATACCCCACAAGGAGATTGAGGTTAGATTGCTGACACACTTGGCCAATGATATTTGGTAGAGTCCATTGTCCGTTATCTGACAACCCCAACAGCTCCTTGAACTGAAAACAGATGAGATGAAACCGAGGTTTATGTACCTGTAACTCAAGAATGGAAGGACGATACCTAGACCAAAAAAAAAAAATCCTTCGAAGGGCCATTCGGAACCGAACATTGTACAAAAGAACAACATGCTCGTTTAGATTTAAAAGTATACAATAGTAGAAAGATTGATACTTTTGAAACTTGGTATATCATTAAATGGCATAGT
>JAOQMP010000210.1:5368678-5383766 GCA_027563575.1 Erythroxylum pedicellare
CGGATATAGTTCTTCATGATGGGCGTGAAGTTCCTCCCTCCAGCCCCTTGGCAGTTCCAGATAAAAATTGACATAAGAATAGGGAAACGACGGGGTCTATAGTTGTGCGGTAAGTGGGTTGACTATAGAACTAGTCAACTCCGAGCTATGAATTGAGGCTTCAATCGCACCAAATTCCTCCGTGAGTGTGTCAGAGTCAACACGAGAGTCCCTTTCAAGTCCAGGAGCAATGTTTGGGTTGGGAGGGTGAGGCGGGATAGGGCCTGGAGAGGACCGTGAGGATGGGGGGATAGGAGGGTCTCGGGGCTCGGTCGAGTCCTCCTCCATGGTGCTGCAACCCAAATTAGTTCCGAAATAGTAAATTTAATTAGACCGTTCCAAGTAAACTAGTCAGGAGGTGGTGAGTAAAAGTCTCATACTAGTTAGTGTGCTGCCGTCATGAGTTAAGAAGAGACAAAGTAAGTACCCAGTATCCGCTCATAAATTGCGCAGAAATATATAAAACTCCGCTAACATGGATGCTTGTGTCCACATCTGAGAAAAATAACCGTTAATAAAGGGCAATGGACTTTTTAGTAATATACGCAATTAAAAATGAATTTATTTAAACAAAAAAAATGTTTAGGAAAATGGAAGAGGAGAGAGAGAGAGAGAGAGAGAGGAGTGAAGACAAATAAGTGAGACTATTTATAACCCCCGACCTTATGCAAGTGGGGTCCATTCGAGGGAAGTTTGAAGCGACCGAAACAGCCGGAGATTGGTAAAGAGAAACAGTGAAGCACACACAAAACATCAAGCCCAGAAAAACCAAAGCCAGATACAGACATAGAGCGGATGTCTGGTGCTTGACTTTGGTTTTCATATATGCCAGATACAGAGAACGAGAGTAGAGAGTTTTGAAGGGTGTAAAACATTTTTTTTAAAAAAAAAGGAAGAAGTTTTGTGGGTAGAGAAAAAAGAGACCTTGCAGAGAAAGATGACACGAGGCCAGGATTGCGAGGTTTTGAAGCGGGTTGCCAATCCAATTGGTCAGCAGCTAACCATAACACCTTACTACCATACTTGTCTCTACCCTCTCCGTAATTATGATTCATCTCTATCATTGGCAATTTCTTCTTTTCCAGATTACTATCACATTTTAATTTACTTCTTCCCTCTTCTTTTCACACCCTATATGCCCACTCACCCCTACCCTCATTTCATCTCAACCCATTTCATATTACTAGCAAACAAACAAATTTCAGTGAGAGAGAGAGAAGTTGTTTTTGTTCTAAAGCTTTTTGCTTTATAACTTTTTCCAATCAAATACCTGCTTTTTGTTTCTGGGTATTGCTTCTTTTCCTCTTTCATGTTCTTTCTTTTTGTGTATGTGAGATTGGTGGTAATCATGCGTAATTCAGTGTTTCTGTGTTGTTTTATATCTTGCTTACTGATTGTTTGCGCAGTAATCATGCGTAATTCAGACTTTTTGTGCTGCTATATATCTTGCTTACTGATTGTTTGCGTACATGTCTGTGCCTTTGAAGCTGGGGGGTTTTTATTTACTTGTTTTTCAACACTGTTAGTTTTGAAGTCAATTTCTCATAGGCTAGTTTACTGGGTTCTCCTTCTTTTCAGTTTTCTTAGAATCGTTTCTTTAATAAAAGAAATTGAAAATTTTCTCTAGATTTTAAACGGGTTTTCTTGAAGTATCTTTCAGGTAATGTGTTTCTAATGGCTTGAGTTTTGTCTTATTTGGTTTCTCCAAAATATACTTTTATCTTTGCCTCTTCGATTAAAAGCTTTTCTCCCATTCTTTTAATTTCTTTTGTTTCAATTTGTGTTAACTAAACAAAATACAATCAAGTATATTCTTGTTCAATGGAGTTTAACTAATCAAAATCACAGAAGCCTTATACATCTATTGTCCTAACTTTTAAGTGTTCTTTGATCTAATGTGCGTCTGTGGTGTCTAGCCCATATGATGAGATCGTCTTCTTGGTTTAAGAGTTTTTGACTTTTTATGGTTTTAAGGATATTTGTTGTCTGGGCTAGATACTAACAATATGCATCTTTCTTGGAAAATCTTGAGGTTATATGGTTTGTGACATATTTCAATTTCATGATTGAAAAGAAGTGACAGGGATACTATCTTGATGCATGCTGTGAAAGAGAGGAAGCAGGGTTGTTCAGTGAAAAATGATAATGGATGTCCTAATTAAATGTATCTGTAAATCGAATAAAAGCGTGTATGCTGTATGACTGGATTGTTGTAACCTTAATCTCACAAGTTTCAATTTGTGGAATCTAGTCGATAGACAGTTCTCTTGTTTGTATTTTGTTGGTAAATCAAGAGGCATGAATATACACATAATTCACGCATGCTGTATACCTACAAATAAAAAATTTTATGACTAGAGTGATTTAGTTGATGCATTGGAAAAATCCAAAAAACTCAAAGATAATGTATTGTTTATAGGCTTGGTACTGAGTATTTGTATCTTCTCATTCCCTTTCTACCTGTGTTTTCCTGCTCATACACACTCTAGTTGTAATTAATATGCTAAAATGCAAATGTTTGAAAAGTTCCTTTGATAAGTTCTTGTACTGTTTATCTATTATTAGACCTGCAAGACAGTCCTAATTCTCAGTCTTCTTCGAGTGGGTGGTGGAATTCAAAGATCACATCTCAAAATGGAAGGGCAAGTTAATGTTTCAAGCAACTACCTGAAAGAATCTCATTTGGATGATGGATCCAATGGCATCAATCTTCAGGTTGAGCAAAACAGCACTGTTCCAGGTGATGCTCAGGTTCATGATGGGCATCCTGCCATGGATTCATTGGAGACTGTGAGTCCACAAACTTTGTCTCAGTTTCAGGATCTCTCTCCCCCCCATGTTTGTCCTGGAATCAATCGAACATTGGAAATTAGGCGTCCTTCCAATCTGAACGTGATAAATGGTCAGCCCTCAAATGAACCATCAGATGTGCCTAGGGCCAGTTCAAGTACTCACCACTGTAACATAGACTTGAATGTTGCATTTGATGGCAATGATCAGGATATGGAGACAAGCTTTGGTTTGTATCAGGGCAGACCAGGTGCTCCTCAAAATGGATCTCCTTTTGTCGCTACTGCAAATTTGGGCATGATACCATCTGGAATTAGAGGATCTTTGTTGGAAGGGAAGAATAATGGAGAAGGTCCATCTGACAGTACTCATGTGTGCTGCAAAAGAAAATTGGCCGAGCCTTCTGGAGAAATTCTTCTGGATGATAGCTTAAGGTCACCTCAGCTAGATGGCGATGCTCAACAAGACACTACCACTATCTTAGATACATTAAGTTCCCTGGATGATCATCAGAGTGCTAGCGATCCAGAGCAATCAAGTGCAGGATTTGTGGGCAGTGGGGAAGTAGTTACTATAATGCATCAAGCTTCAGATTCTGATAATCTGGGACTTGGATCTCAGGATGGCGTAGGTCCTGGCTCGCATCAAATTCCAATTGTGGCAGGAGAAACAGGGAACTATCAGCGAAATATCCGACTGAGAAGAGCTCCCAATGGACCAGAAAATTTTCCAACCAATTTATCAGCTTGGATCACAAGAAATAATAATATGCAATTGCCTGCTCTACCAACTGCTTTGTCATTTGATTGTGTTTTGAACACTAGTTCTTCATCAGGAATAGTTCATCCATCTACATCGATACATCCTCATGCTCTTCTTTCAAATAGTGCAAGAGGTGGAGATGCAGTTCCTACAGATGTAAATGCGAGGAACAATCCAGGATATGACATGGTTGTTACTGATTTTCAAAGGGGAAATCTGGAACATGTGCCAGATGGGTCAAACTTTCCTGGTAATATTGCCTCTGGCTCCCCAAGTGGCTCCAGTGCACATTTTCATCACCATCAGCCATCTGCTCTAAATAGGATTCCCTATGCAAGCATGCCTGAGGAACTTGTGCAGAGAATATCTCCAACATGGAATTCTCAGCCCAGCATTGCCGGGCAATTTCAACAGCGAATCCTAGGGCTTGCCAATCGAATAGGGGCTCGAGCACAAAGTCATCACTGTCCTATATATTCTGGTTCTTCTCCTGCAGCAGGAGAGATGGAACCGTCTGGGAGAGTTGGTGATTTGAGGTCTTCTCTGCTACCTTTTAGATCAGGAATTACAATGATGGCTGAGAGACAAACTGGTAATCTAACTGATGTGGGACTACAATTCTCAACTGCTGCACAGAGGAGAAGCAGATTAGTATCTGAGGTATGTACAATAAAAGAATTTTCTTTTAGAATTTAGACTTGTATTCATGAACAATTATTGTCCTAGCTGATGCCATCACTTTTTGTCTTTTAGAAATAAAAAGCACAAAGGAATTTCAGATTATTCTGAGTTCGTGTATCTAAGGATACTAGGGAGTGTATCAATGTTTACTGAAATAGTTTCCTGGCTAACATGATTTCCATTCACCTACTATTTAATTGCTGAACATATTCGCCATACAATTGGTGGGATGAAATTTTTGATGACAGTAGGACTGTTTTCTGTTACACTATGGACCAGCTCAAGCTATACTCAAAACATACCTGATTTTATTTTCCTTACTCATCTGTTCTCTTGAGAGGGGTGAGGCAGCATAATTGGACTGTTGAGAAGGAAGGTTCAGGCTTTTTACGCATAAAGGTGTCTCAGAAATGTTGAAATTGAGTTGTAGTTCGTAAAATAGCTTATGGTGTGTGCTTAATGGTTGAAGAATTAAATACGTGTGGTTATGTGATAGTTGGTAGTTGGGATTTTTAAGTCTTGCATCAGCAGGTACGTCCAGACTCATTCTTGAACAAACCCACAATGCCTCAATCAAGGGCGTCTGAGCATTTGAGCTACAAAAACTGGATGTTGGCATTTTCTTTTGAAATTGGGAAAGTGAGAGAAGTGCAATGGAGAGCACTAAACTTCTCTCAAAATTAGAGATTGAGGCTTTTCATTTGAAATCTGAAGATTAGGTTGAGTCCTACTACGTCTCTTCAAAGTGTTCATGATAAAAGCCTATTAAGCTAGCAACTTTTCTAACATGACAAGGATATATTCCATGCATCACAACCTATCTCAGAAAAAAGGGCTCAAATTTTATATTACCAAACGAGAAGATAAGATAAAAGTTGGCCATGGTAGCTATTGTTTCTAGTCCATATAATGCCTTGTAGTACATTACCACTATTTGTGAGCCAAATATTTTTCTCTTCTTTCTTGCTTGCTTCGTCTTTGTAAAAAGCATGTGATTACATGCTAATGTGTCACTCCAATCTTGTATAGATGTTATAGTCACTTCTTAATGTTGTTTGGTATAGTCCTGATGCAATGACCAAAAAAATTTATATATCTCTTAAGATATTGAGTAGAGCCGTTTTTTGTTTTGGATGGAAATAACCAGTACTGTAAAGCCAACTATTGGCGGGCCTTCTTATAAAATATCACACAGTGTTTTAGGAAATGAAGATATAGTCCATTCATTCTCTATTGCAGAATTGGTATAAATTTTGATCCTATTCTACCATAACTTTAAGATGCTGAAACAGAACTTAATGTAGGAAAAATAGAAGTGTTAACTAGTGGTTAAAACTCACAAAATTAGGAAATATGACTAATATTAGACTGTTGAAATATTAAACTTCAGGTTTGAATTTAATTAAAATGTTGAAATTTCAGATTTTATATAGTTGAGTTTTTTTAGGGTTTAATTGCTAGAAATCTAAGCTAAGATTCTATGGTTTTATACGGCTGGAATTTAGGCTATAATTTAGGGTTTTGGTTGATGAAACTTTTGGTTAGGATTGCTGGAATTTTAGTGAAGAACACAAACAATAGAGGGTTGGAAATTAGGAATTACTCACAGGATCTAAGAATTACTCTTAGAAGAAAACATCAAACCTTCTTCTTGAAAACCCAAATTTGTAGAAAAAAATTCAGGATATGTTATTCTTGAAGGGTTGAGTATACACATTTATAGAGAAGCTCTTACAATCCTTGAGTAGAAAAGAGTTCCTAACAAATTTAAATACTATAATAATTCTGTGAGTTCTAAACAATTAGGATAAGATATTTAAACTAAATAACATATTTAACTTACTACTATTTCCTATTTAATCAAGAATGCTAACATAATCTAAATTTCAGCCCTTATTGTCTTTGCTGTCAATTGGTTGACTAATTTATTTCTTTTATAGACTTTATGTTCTTTTGCATCAAAACCACTTCTTTTGGCTTAGACAAGCCTATTAGACTTTCGTACAGAAAAAGTTCCTAGAGTAGGTCAAGCATATATCCTTAAGGAGTTGGTTGATATGCTAATATTTGGAGTGTTTTATCTTACTTCATCTTTTTTCAATAGAGACAGTTGCATGGTGGTATACTTAGATGCGTAACTTGGGTGCAATCCATATGGATCATTCGCCATATTTTGTCTTTAACATTCTTGAAATAGTAACTCCTTACTTTAATATCAACAGGTTCGCAATGCTTTGGCAATTGTACGTAGGGGGGGTGCATTACAGCTTGAGGTCTGTTACCAGTTTTATACTTGTCTTTACCCTTGGATATCAACCTTGTTTTTGGATTGCCACATTAGAAGACCAGTAAAGTACATAAAAATTCATTAATCTTAATTAACAATTAGTAATAGAAAACAATTCTTTAACTTAAAAGGTGGCAATCTTCAGTGCTGTTCAGACTTTTTCTACAAGAAATTGATTAAGGGTTTACTGTGTGTTTTGATATTTTTGTGATATGTTAGGATGTCATGTTGATTGACCGTTCAGTGTTGTATCGTGTACCTGAAGAAGAGCCTGATAATTATCAAGAAATGCGTCTTGATGTGGATAGCATGAGTTATGAGGTAAGTAAAAAATAAGCCATTTGGTGATTACTGTCATAGTCCTTTATGACTTAAAACATGTAACTTTACACTGATTCTTGCAAGACCAAGTAAAGGAATTATAAATGTGTCACTTTCTTTTACTTTGGTTTTGACTGCTACTTTTTAATAACACTACTTCAGGAGCTTGTTCACCTACAAGATCAAATTGGATACGTCAGCACAGGGTTGAGTGAGACTACTATTCTGACTCATCTGTCCCACCAGGAGTATCAATCAAATGGCTCTTTCAAGGAAGAAGAACCATGCTCCATCTGTCAGGTAAGCTGCTTAAATGTCCTGCGCGGATAAGTTGAAACAAGAGATACAAAAACTAGAATGGTCCATGCATATATCAGATGGTTCAATAGAGAATTAATTTCGTGGCTTCAGATTGTATTGTGGTTAGCCAGTCATATTCAATTATTTGTCTTGCATGTTAGTTTTAGCTTCAAACGAAGTCCCTTAAATTTCTGATCGTCTGTGATTTGCAACCATTTACAGGAGGAATTTGCTGATGGGGATAATGCATCGAAATTAGCTTGTGGTCATCCCTTTCACTTTGACTGCATAAAGCAGTGGCTTGTACAGAAGAATGCCTGCCCAATCTGCAAGGTGACAGCGCTGAATGTTTGACATTGTTATTTTGTGGTTTGTCTAAGCGGGAATCGGTTTAGATCAAGGAAGTCTTTTTCCTGCCATGGAGCCTTTCTCTTGACGCCTTTTACAGATGTTCCTTTCCCAGTTCCATGAACTGCATGTTTCATGTTAGCAGTAAGAAGTTTTGTACTTCTGTTTATGCATGTCAGGACAGAAAATGTTAGCAGGGGACAAGCAACTTGGTGAATTTCGTAGTCAGGACAGGTTGGTTTCTTTGGTATCTGGACCTTCAACTTGGTTTTATTTTTAATGAAGGCAGAGGCTTGATCGGACTCGTTTGCTTTTGCATTGCTATCATTCGGGTTTATAAAAATCAGTTAAGTCATAAACTGAACCAGTAAATTGAATAGTTTAAAGGTTTTATCATTAAATAGATTAAATTGGTTCAATTTTTTATTTTTACTTTTTAGTAAGAAAAAAGCTTAAATTCTAGTCTAATCAATTTTGAAAATTTATTGGGATCCGACTTTGCACTCTTAGCTCCGAAAATAGATTTATTATGCAGGAGACAATTTAGACTAAGTGCTTATTTGGTTAAGCTTTTGGATGATGAATAAGTATTTTTTTTAATCAAAAAAGCTCTTTTTAAGAAAAATAATTATTTGACTGTAAAATAAAAAAGTATCTTTTTAGCAATTATAGCTTTTTTAGTAGTAAAAATATAACTTTTTAAGAAGCTCAAATTTAGAGCTTCACAAAAAAGTACTTTTTAGGTAGATTTTTAAGATCAATTAATGAGTCGGCCTATTTTTAGTCTTTTTTGCCCTTATATTTTATACATAATTTTCACAATTCCCACAAACTCATCTTCACGTTTATTTTGAGATCTATATAATATTATTCGACATTTTTATATGTTTTAATATTTATTTTTGATATTAATTTTACTTATGTTATAATTCATATAAAAGATTTGGTTAGATATATTTTTATTTATGTTTCATATAATTTAAAATTATATAATAATTAATAAATTATATTTTACATATTGTTTAATATACTTTAAATAATATTTATATACATAAATACTTTTTATTACAAAATAAAATATAGTTAAAATTAATAAAAGTGCTTTTATTTTTGTGTTGCCAAACAATCTACCGTATGAAGCTCTCTTAAAAAATCATTTTTGATTGACAGCCAAACAATCAACTGATTTCTTAGAAAAGCTCTTCTAAAAAAAGTTTTACTGTCAAAAGTTCTACTAATATATAGTCATCCAAACAGCACTAAACGTTGATCTTTCAACTTTCAAGCTTAAATAGTTTTTAAGACATAAACCTCTTCAACATAGAAAAACTTTCTTATCTTTAAAATTCTTTAAAAAATTATAGGTTTTAATTTTTCAAAGAAATCTCTTTTCTTAGGCTTTGAATAAAAAGTAACTACGGATATAATATGAATATTAGATAGGAACTAATTAAATAATAATTACATAATGTAATTTTTAAGCTCGAACTAAAATAACTAATATAAAATAAATAAATAATTTATTATAATTATCTTTAATTATTAATTTGTTAATTTACGTTTAAATTTTTTAATTTACGGTAATTTAGTTATTAATTTTAAAGTAAACAGAATTCCCGTTCCATTAAATAGAGCACAAGCACTTGCAAGGACAAAATACATCCTTGCGAACGAATCAAAATCACATCGCGAGAAAAGAACAATTAGACACATCCTCCGGCAATTTTCAGCCGTCAGATCTCCTAATTCGACATCCTCAACGCCAAATCCCCTTGACACGTCAACATTCAAGATCAAGTGGGCCACCTAAGCATTGACTTTTTCTTGTTCTGGTAACGTTTCTAGGTGCATATCTATGACGTATTTTGATTGGGACACAGTGGTCCCGTCCGTAGGGTAGACACATGAGCGGTTGGATATCCCGACCAGTGTGATATAGTCACAGACTGCCTTGTCATGGAGACATCGGCAATCACTCGGATAGAAAAAGAAGCATTAATTTATGTCGTATGGTTAAGTTGACGTTGTGTGTTGCACAAGACAGTGAAAGAAATACAGTGAAACATATGATTCTTCAATCAAAGGTTACAAGTTCGCAGCGACAATTTTGAAACCAAACAAAGTCAGCTGGATGCTAACTAGGAGGACCTGGACCTCCTCGGAGGCAGCAATGATGTTAAAGTAATCTTATGAAGGATGTTGAACATCGGATACTGCTAAATGGTGCGATCCCGCTACTTGTTTAAGGTCTTTCACACCACCACCATTCCATCGAGGAAAAGGAAAAAAATAACCATATGTTACTACCTGAAGAAAAATCTCTACCACATTCATCGGCATTACTGCTTCTATCTTTTATCAATCAGTACATCCTGTCCACTTCTCCGTTGTCTTTCTTTCTAGCTTGTGGATCTTCTCAATTTTTCAAGCAAAGATACACTTCATTCACAATCATATGTCTATAAACATAATGAATAAATTGAGGAATTTGATTAATTAAATTGGAGTTAATTATATTAAATTAATTTTATCCAAAGTTAATAAAAAATTTAAAAATAAATTTAAGTAAACTGTTTTTTTAAAGTTAAATAAGCATTACAAAGTAACACATTTGTTACGAAATTTTACATAATTCAATTTTTTAAAAATATATAATATATAATAAAAGATTAAAAAGTTTACATTTTGATGAGTTATAAAATAAAATGCACTCGGACCCCGACCGCAAGCATACAGGTTATTATAGTACGGTTATCGTTCCCACGAAGATTTATACTAATAATAAATTTAAGTTAATAATAAAAAGATTTAGAAATTAAAAGTGATATAAAAATAAATCAATTACAGTTAAACTTTCAGGACAAAACCAACTCTTTAAGAAGAGAAATTGCTTTCATCAAATCACAAGATTAAAGATCTCAAAAATTGTTATCAATTCCTGCTAATTATTATTAGACTAAAATTAGACTAAATTCTCCATTAACATATTTGTATTGTTATCAACTTCTTGTTAAAACTGTGCGATGAAGATGAAGAGACTTTATTTCTAACACAACTTAACGAACCTTGCTTGAGATGAAAAGTTTTTCAATTAAATGCAAATGAGAAGCATACTCGCATACACAAAACCTACCTCATTTTCATCATCAAGTGGCAACTAGTACTGCTCATTTGTCCAAGGCCAGTTTCGAGCACCCTCAGCACAGCGGAGCAAAAATTTGGAGGTTTTTTCCTTAGCATTCATGCAATTTTTCTTGTCCTCTAGTTAAAACTTCAAGTAAATAACAATAGTAATAATTATTAAGCAAAAAACTTAATACAAATAATTTCGCTAAAAGTACCAAAAAATGTTCTCGTATGCGCACTATCCTCAAATGATCATTAGTTGCTTTTCTACATTTTTAATGACTAAAAGGGCATGTCTGAAGTTAAAAATATGTCAAGCTAAGTTCAAGAATTTTGACATATTACTACTTTAGTCATCAACACAACAAACTATAAAAAACAATAAAACAAGAAACATCACAAACACACCACCAATGGACAAGTGCATAAAAAGAACATTTAGTAGAGCTTTTAGGGAACAAGAGAACCTGGTGGTGAAGGTGTAAGTGATGGTACCTCCATATTAGATGCAACGAAGAATTTCTTCAATTTCTTTGCTTGGTACCGCTGCTGGTTTTGAATATCCACCATTGTTTTTTCAATTCCAGTTAACCTATTGCTATTTGCTGCGGTAGCATCTTCCCAACGTTTGAGCACTTCCAAAACTGTAGCAACATCAATAATAGGAATTGTAGATTGTGCTTCTTGTTGTTGTGAGTCGCTGCTTTCTTCTTCTTCTTCGCTAAAGGATGACTCCCTTGCTCCTCAATGTTTGACGGCTACTCTCTCATGGTAAGGCCGAAAACTACATCCCATGAAGCTCATCAGGCCACAAACATGTAAGTACCTTTGGTTGAAAACTTCTATCAGAACGCATTTTATCGTCATGAGGTCAAGACCCACTGATTGAGCTAATGTGGTTAATATATATCCCAAACCCAATTTAGTGCTTGAAGGTCATATCGTCTGCGTAAACCCCTCCAACAAGTGGAAGGAGTACAATAGGGCGTGTTGTTAGAAGCACACCACAAAGCATATAACTCTTGACTTGATACCTTGTTACTCTCCACCATACTAAAAATTGATACTGCCATGAATTTGTGAAGAATAATCAACGAGGCATCCTGAATGAGCAAATTTGGGGCGTTATGAACAGAATATGCTGATGAATTCTTCGTAATTGTTCTCCAGAAATCCCCTAGGGAAAATTCGCCAGCTGGTTTGATCGAACCCAATTGTGGCAGCCCAAATAAATTTTATAACATTGAAGAATCCATCTCCCACTCTTGTCTGCATAGCCTAAACTTTAATTTTGTGAACTTATTCCCTTCCACCACCAATGTGGTGTAACATTCGTGTACCATCTCTTCATAAATCTCCCATTCTCCTATAATCAAACACAACCATCCCAATTGCTCGGCTATAGCTAGAAAATTATCTTTTAGACCCAGCTACGTCACCATCTCCCAATCAAAGTACCTTGGAACTAGGGGTGTTCATGGTAGGGTAACCTATACCGTTCATAAATAACCTGAACCTGAATGTCAAGTTCGACAATTTTGCTAACGTGAACTTGAACCTGAAGAACCTATAAGATCGGTTAACCTATTTTCATGTTCGATTCTCAGGGCAACCAAAACCTATTCATATCAATATATATGACAAAAAATTATAAAATTAATTAGTGAAAACAAATACAAATTATTCATAAAAGTATGCATATAAAATCCATCAAAGATTAATCCAATATGTTAAACCCAAGTAAAGTAAAAATAAGCAAAACAATGTCTTCTCTCGATCCTAAGGATAGATAAAAATTTGATTATAACCTGAATATCCATCCAGAAAACAATAAAATGCATAACCTGATACTTTCTCCACCATTTGATCAACAAATGGTAACGGGAAATGATCTTTTTGTATAGCAAAGTTCATCTTTTTGAAATCAATGCACACTCTCCACCTCGTCAATGTTCTTGTAGAAATGACCTCACTTTCCTCATTTCTAACGACGGTTATACCTCCTTTTTTCGGCACACACTAAACTGAACTTACCCACTCACTATCCGAAATAAGATAGATAATGCCCGCATTAAGTAATTTGACGACCTCTTTCTTTACGACTTCCTTCATATTTGGATTTAATCTTCTCTGTTGCTCCCTCAGAGACTTGCTTCCTTCCTCTAAGTAAATTCGATGCATCGACTAATTCCTCTTATATCAGAAATCTGCCACCCCACAGCTCTAACATGCCTCCTTACCAACTACAAGAATCGTTGTTCCTACTCATTTGTCAAATTATTGGAAAACAATAATAGGTAGGGTTTCTCCTTCCCCTAGAAATGCATACCTCAAATAAGTCGGCAATGGTTTCAAATCTAGAACTGGTGGATGCATAATGGACAGCGGTGCTGGATTTGTTTCTCGCAGTAACTTTTCTATTCTTTCTTGTTCACCCTTACTTTCACCAATAACCTCTACATCTGGATCAAAAGAAACTTCTTCCTTCTTGCTTTCCGCCAAACTTATCACACATTCATCCACAACATCTATCTTAATACAAATCTCATTACCCATTGGGTGCTTTATGGCCGACCTTATACAAAGCTCAACTTGCTTCTTACCAGTACGCAATATGAGTTTCCCTCCATAGAGGAATGGACAATATGAGTTTCCCTCTGTAGACATCCAATAAAATAAGCAACCTCTTATGAGTTAGGATGTCTTTCAAAAATTTAGCATACTTGGGCATATGATCCAGTGTCTCCACAAAAGAAAGATTAATCTGCAATTTTTTTAACTTTTCAAGAAATGAGGCAAACTGACTATCATATTGTTGTTTCTTAACTTGTTGAGAGAAAGGAACAGGTGGTACATACTTACTTGCTTCAGCCTGCTTGTTTTTACCTATTTTATGGTGTGTACGATCGCACCTTTCATTGTCGCAAGCGCACCTAAAGCTTGATTTTTCCTGTTCTGACTTAACTGATTGCACCCTAATTTCTCGTGATTGCAACCGAAGCTTTGTGACCCGCTCTGTTTATCCTTAACGTACTCACGATCGTACCCTTCTTCTGTCTGCTCGTCTGCTTTGTTTTTTTCTTGATTTTTTAGCTCCTTACCACTCTTTAGATGTATAGCTTTTAAAGATTCCATTGGATTTGGTTCTGTGGTACTCGAGAAACCTCCAAGATTTCGTTGAGCAAGAGTATTTGCTAATTGTCCCATTTGGACCTCCAAATTGTGAATTGACGAAGAGTGATTTTTTGCTATTTGATCAACCTTTGCTTCTAGCTTTTGCTGGGATTCATCATACTGATTCAGTTTGGTTCCAATCATCTCCATAAATTTCTCCATCTTAGCTTCAAATGGATTCCTAGGTTGCCTTTGCTCTCCCACTATGTTGTTGTTGTTACTCCATGAAAAATTAGGATCAAGGTTGTAAGTGTTTAATAATGGGTTATTTCCTGAACAATTATTTCCCGCAAACTTGGCCTGCTCAGCTGTAACAACTACTGGACAGTCATTGGTAAAGTGCCCCTGCTGATTGCATAACTCACATGCACTTTGAACTACTGCCACTGATGAACTTGAGGTGAAGCTGCTAATCTATTTTGCAAGATTTGTGATTTCGACCTGTAAAGTAGCCACTAGATCAAAAGACAAAACCCCTTTCTGTTTGTTTGTTTTTTTTTATCATTGATCGTGATATGTATGATGCCTACAATGCTTTAGTGGTTGTCATTTCTTCCAATAGATCATATGCCGCATCAATTGCCTTCTTCATTAAAGATCCTCCTACCGCAGTATCAATTGTACCACAAGTGGTGGTGTTAACTCCATTGTAAAAAGTTTGCAGCAGTAATTCCCGAGGTAAATTGTGATGAGGACAACTTCATTATAACTCTTTGAACCTTCCCCAAGCCTCATACAAAGTTTCACCGCCTTGTTGTAGGAAGTTGGTGATCTCCTTAACGATCTTCATTGTTTTAGCTAAAGGGAAATACTTAGACAGAAATGCTTGAGCTAAACAAGTCCATATAGTAATGGACCCTGATAGAAGAGAATTTAGCCATACCTTAGCTTTATCTTTCATAATGAATGGAAAAAACTGTAATCTAATTGCATCATCTGTTACTCCATTATACTTGAAAGTGTCACAAATTTCCAGGAAATTTGTAATATGGGTATTTGGATCTTTGTTTGCCAATCCATAAATCTACATTGATGCTTGTAACATCTGCAATAAAGCTGGTTTAATCTCAAAATCATTTGTTGTCGCAGCAGGTCGTGTCACACTTTGTTGCTTTAGTCGAAATCTAGGTTTAACCACATTCATCAATGTCCTTTGTGTTGGATCGTCTATGGCCCGGGTATTCACAATACGTAACGGAATGGACCATACTACACAACAAGAAGTATAACCGAAAGTTACAACATGTACGAAATTACCTC
>JAOQMP010000210.1:5383866-5394096 GCA_027563575.1 Erythroxylum pedicellare
AAGAAGAACTCAACTTTCATTAAGATCAACTAAAAGCTATTCATAAGAACAACAAACCATACATAGCAAAAGTTTAGAAAACAAGATTCACCCTATAGGGTGAAACAATCTTTGAAATAAAGAAACTAGAAAACACACATTATAAGCAAATCAAAAAATAAACTACAAAAATGTAAACGCAGAGCTCCCACTTCCTCTTCGTATCTTGCTTCTTCTTTCCTTTTTTTTCCTTTGTGCCCCTCTCTTCATATCTTGCTTCTTTTTTCCTTTTTTCCCCTCTCTTCGTGTCTCTTTTGTATTTGTTGGCCCTCCTTTTATATTAACTTGATGAGTTTTCTCATGACTGTCCACCTCCAATGAATCGTAACAGCTCCTCCCCACGTGCTTGCATGTTGAAGACTTCTTCTAACCGTTCACCACTCATTTAAAAATATGATGAAATGTCAGAATTACCCCTGAAGTTGCGTATTGCGATTGCACCCGTGTGTGAATAGCCTATCTCTTGGTTAAAAGTCCCGAGTGCGTTCACACCTTACTCACTCGTGATCGCATCTGAAGCTACCTCCAAAAGAACCATTAGTTTTGCGATCACACCTTAGTTGCGCTCGCACCATTCTTCCTTACGATCGCACCGGATATATTTTTCCTTATTTCTTTCACCAAATTTTATCATCTTGCTCCCCTATTGCTTCACATTTAACAAAACATCAAAATTGTCCAAAAATTAAACTAAACTAAACTAGGAACGAAAAGTACCAAAATGCATAACTAAAAACATTAACACTCAACAAGTAAATAAACTCACATCACATTTGTCTATTGTTTTATCTAACAAAATTTTATTGTAATCATTTCAAAACAATTACGATCCATTTTATATGTTGTACAACTTCAGCTGGTTCATGAATGGTTGGGATGTTTAAGACAGACATTCGTTCTTACATGACGTCCCACTTGTTAAATAAGCTTTCATTTTAATCGCTAATATAGGATAGTTTTCATGGTCTAAGTTGGAACTAAAAAACCACTTATGTCGTACCAACTCTCCAAGTGTTTAATGTTTCTTAGAAGGGATTTAGCCTTTCTAATTTTCTCTTTTCATTTGAGATCTTCTAAAGTTTTGATACCATGTTAGAAATTGACGAGAGAAAATTAGTGTTTTGAGGGGGAGAACATGAAAAAAAAGACATCACTAAAAAATATTAAGAGGGGAGAGTATATGTGTCACATAATTTTATTATATTTGTATATAAATGAAATACCTTTATTTAAGTAAAGACAATTTTTAAAACACATGCCAATTATCTACTTAAATAAAAAAGAAATAAAATATAGAAATATAAAGCTCTTAATTCCGTAGGAGCAATTAAGAAAGATTAAGAAATAGAACATTTGACAAATCGTTCTCAATAGCCATGATATTACTATATTTGTCGGATTAAACTTCACTGACAACTATCCACGATTACTTTGAAAAAAATATATAAACAAAGAGAAAATAAAAATGCAACTAATTACGTGAGAACGAATCCTGTGGCTGTGCTCGATCATCGACAAGCATATAGAATTCATGATATTGAGCTTCTGAATGGGGAAAACTTGTTGACTTCGTTTTTATCTTTTACTATATCATCGAAAACAAACGTGAAATGCACGTAAAATCATTCAATTTCCTGAATGAAACGATGAATCAATAACGTCAAATCTTAAAAGTTTCGAGTGAGTAGGGAGGAACGGGAAAAGTCGTTACGTGTACTCCTCTTCCTTGTCATGAAATGTCTCATCTCCATCGAAAATGTTTTGAGGAAGCAACTATGATCTATGCATCTTGCAAATGACAAGACAACAACAAAGAAGATACATGTCCTGACATGATCGAGTTAGGATTGTCACTCAGAATCTGCCTTTGATATTTTCCCACACAAATACAAAGAATTCCAACTTTAAATAACATGGTAAGTATTTTGTTTCATTCTCCAACCTATTTTTGAATAAACTGGTCACAAAAAGCGATGACTGTTCAAGGGCCAAATCTTGTCATCTCATCCACTTTTAAGGGGAAAGTTTCAAGTAATCAGTTCATACGAATATCAAATTTTTTGTTAGAGTTACTATGTTATAATTATATTTTATTAAATTTTATTCATATATTTATGTGAAGTTTACATAAATATGTAGATAAAATTTACCATAACCAAAATAAGAAATCTGATTTCACTCCCACGACGAACTATAGTTGTACCTCTAGCTAACCATAGAAAATAATTCCATGGTTATACTATGAAGTAACTAGGAAGTCCATGAATGAGAGACAGCTCTAGGGTTCAGTCTATACTAATTAGATCTATTTTTCACTCGAACTTTAACTTATTAACTTAGATCATTTATTGGGTAATTTTATTTTCTTTATTCGAATCAAATTACGTAACTTAACTGGTAAGTTATTCAAAAACCAAAAAATGCAATTAATTATTATCCAATTTTATGGGAAATGTCGGAAATGTCCAACATTCTCCCCTTTGAACAATACTTAATTGCAATATTGACTCAAGTTTAAAACATTTTAAAAACTTGGTTAAGCTGCGCCACTGTATTAGTCGACTGCGTTTAAAAACAAAACATTTGATCCAAAGATAATGAAAGTCCATCATTCTATTCTGCAAGACTTCGACACTGAAAAATATCAAATATATGTGTCATGTGTAACATAGATCCAATATAATCACACATATCCAATATCTCACTAACATTAATGGGAAAATGGAGTGTGGCAAACTAAGGTGATATCTATATGATCTAAATTATATCATCTTCGTTTGTAGGTTTCGATTTTTCAAACTTTATGCTAAGTTGTGTTACAGAAATCATGTTTTCTCTCACTGAATGCTAAGCAATATTAGAGAAAACTTGTTTCCTCTCATTGAAGAGAAAACTTGTTTCCTCTCACCGAATGCTAAACAATATAAGAAAAAACCTTTATGTTCTCTAACTAAATGCTAAACTACATTAGAGAACCTTATGAGATTGAAAGTTATATCATCCTATTTCATATCAAAATTTATGGATATTTATATAAATTTGTATGTGTCTAAATGACATAGACTCAAGGTCAATTTTTATATATGCCCAATGATCTTTAAAAGCTTAAGATTGACACAAATCTTAAGAGTTTCATACGTATTATGACAATGTATGATACCACATATTACTGAGGATAAACAATGATTATCTTTATTGATGAACTACCATACTTTCATAATACATCAAATGTATAAATGTACAAATATACATGGAGCAAACATTATGATTCTAACCAACAGTCTCTAAAGACTTCAAAGCACCCATATCATATACTAGTCTTCCAAACACAAGTTAACGAAGTTCTTCAATTAAAGAACCAACAAACATTTCCTTAATCCTTAAATGCTCCAAACCTTAATGTCAGCTTTTCGCATCAACCCCTTTATGATCAAATATTTGACCTCCAAATGCTAAGACCATGTGAAATTCTTTGTTGTTACTATAAAACATAGCAACAAGATTATCACATTACAATCAAATGGGTCTAGCCACTGAATCAAACACAGACAACTCAAAAATTAAGTTTTTGAGCCAAACTGCCTGTGAAGCAGTCCCATAGCATGCATTCTATATGCATGGTCGAGGAAGTCACCTGTGTCTACTTGACACTCTTCCATGACATTGTACCATCTACAAACATAAAAATGTAACCTTAAATAGACTTTCGATCATCCGAACACATAACTAAATTCTGAATCAAAATTCCCTACGAGGTTTAGACTATTAATTTTTCTATATGTCAACATATAATCTTTAGTTCCCTTTAAGTATCTCAACACTCGCTTGACTGCTTTCCAATGGTTTATACCTAAGTTAACCCAATACTAACCAAACAGTCTAAAAGTAAATGCAATATCCAGCCTAGTACTTACCCGAGCATACTTTAGGTTATCAACTATACCAGTTTCAGGAATATTCCTCATGACCACTCTATTTTCTTTATTCTTTGACACTATGTCAAAGATAATCTCTCACTATGAGAGATTGGTGCTATAATAGGTTTAAAGTTAACCATATTAATCCTTTGTAACACATACGCAATGTATGCACTTGTTGAGATGTGTTCCAGCAAATCTGTATACCTAAGACAAAATATGGTTCATTTAAGTCCTTCGTATTGAAATGCTTGGCCAAAAGTTGCTTAACCTCATACAATATAGTCAAGTTATTCAATGTGAGCAATATATCATCCACATATAATAATAGGATGATAATTTTACCCCTTGACCTTATAATACAAGCATCTTTTTAACTTTATTTTCCACGAAACTAAAAGAGGTCAAACCTCATCAATTATAAGGTACCACTTTCGGGAGGTTTGATGTAAACCATATATTGATCTGCTTGACATACAAACCATGTTAGTTCCATCTAGATCTTGAAATCCTTCAGGCACTGTATAGACCAATTCATAAAAGTCTTTATTTAGGAAAGCAGTTTTGACAGCAATCTGATGTAACTCTATATCATCATGAGCTACAGTTGTCATAATCACTTATAATGTATCCTTCAAGGATATGAGAGAAAATGTAACATTAAAGTCAACCCTTCCCCCTGAGTGAACCATCGGGCAATTGAGCGAGCTCATAAACTGCTGAACTTTATCCTAAAATCCTTTAGGGCTTAAGACTTCATTTACAACTTATGAGTTTGCAATTCTGCTATAAATCAACTAGCTCCCAAACTTTACTATGCTTCATGGATTGCATTTCATCAGTCATTGAATCTCACTGCAAATCGCATTGAGTCCAGAAATAGCTTTTGTAAAAGTAACTAGATTTGTAACATGTCTAATATCATAGTCCTATTCACCTAATGAACTATATTATCAAATGAGATAGCAAGTCGTCTCATTCTAACAGATCTACATAACTGCATTAGATCTTGTACCCCAAGGAACCATTATGTGTACAAGTATGAGTTCCTATTCCTGTACAGGCACAATACTAAGATCTAGATCCACCGGATATAACTGTATGAGTAACGAGTACATAATAACTATAGTATCCGCCCTGCTATTATCCGAAGAGTCAAAGGGACCACCATCATCATAGACATCGTATTCAAAAAACTTAGCTATTTGTAATTCCACTATTCTAGTTCCTCCTCCTTTTACAGTAAAATCTGTAGCTTTTAGAGTGATCGAGATATCTTACTAAATAGCAATGAGCGGAACAAGTATGCAATTTATCTTTATAAGGATTATACTACCATAGAGGGCAGCCCCATACATGAATGTGTGTAAGGCTGGATTTCCACACTTTTAGATAATCAGGTAGATTAGTCCTGTTCTGCATTGACTTCTTCATGTACTTTAGGATGTTGTTATGTCTTTCGACAACACACCATTTTGCTCAAGACTACTTGACATAGTGATCTAAGTCACTATATCTACCGATTCCATATATTTGGCAGATGGACCTTTTCAAGTCCAGAAATACCATGTTTGCCATGATATTCTCCTCTACGATTAGATCTCACTGTCTTGATGAATTTTTCCCAATTGGTTCTCAACCTTCAATCTTTAAGCAAGAACACATAAGTTGTAATGAGAATAATCATCAACAAATGTTATAATACATTTAGAATTACACAATGCAACTATATAAGGTCTACCAATATCTGTATGTATCAAACCCAACAAGCCAGAAATACAAGTTTACTTTTTTATCCTTATTTCAGTCAACTTACTCCTGCAACAGTTAGCACATATTCCTAAATCATTATAATCTAAAATTGAGAGAATGTTTTCCTTAATCTACCTCTTAACCCTAGCTCTGAAAATGTGGCTTAAACTTTTATGTCACATCATGTATGACTTATCATTCATCAGGATTCTTTTTTTCATGACTTGTTCAGTAAGATACGAAGAAGTATATATCTAATTTAAGGTAAGACACATTCTATACAAACCATATGACAAGAAAGTTATACCATTATGTTTTGCATTAAGCAACAATTGTATAACAGAAGCACTAATTACAAAACATTAACTTTCTTTGTTCAAAATTGATACAAAGATCAAATATAAAATGTCATGTAAAAACCAAAATGAGCCTTGTAGCAAGGTTCAGTACATATATCTCCCATAGATATTACATCCACTTCTTCATTGCTGTCAACCATCAGTTTCTCCTTCCCTTTATTTGGCTTTATCTTGTATATGAACCCCTGCAGTATGGAAACACCATGATTAAATACTCCACTTTATAGCTACCAGAAAACTTAATGCGACTATCGTAAATTTAGATTCATAAATTGATAAGCCAAGGATTTACTTGATGGTCTCAGTCTTTCTTTCTACGCGTTATACTGCTAGCTTCTTTATGTCCAGGAGACCTTTACCAGTATAGATTGATCAACATCAACATGTAGAGAAGATTTAGTCTTTACACCTTTGAACTTAGTGGGCTTCATCTTTGCCCTTCCTTTAGTTACTTCGAGGGCTGTAGGAGTAACAAGCTTGAGTTTCTCCTCCTCAGTAATGCAATGAGCAATTAAAGCATTGAAGTTCATTTATCATCCAACGAATAATATGTCATCACCAGATTACTAAACTTTGAAGGGAGTGTATCTGATGAACTATAAGACATCAATAAGAAGAATATTCAGCATCTTCAGTTTATTGTAAAGATGGATCATTCTTGATATGTACTCCATCACTTCCCTTTCTCCCGTATACCTCATAGAAAATAATTCTTTCATCAAGACACTCATCTTAACATTAGGTGAGACCGTGTACTTCTAGAAGACATTACCAAGAAACTCCTTCGCTATGTCTGTGTCCATAAGTCCACTAAGTAGATTATCAAGTATGGATCTCTAAATGTTCATGCATCATAATATGTTAAACTGATCTCAGGCTACATAAGCTGCTTTATGAGCTCTCGAGTTCATGAATGTAAGTGGAGATGACCTATCCATCCGTATGGCCATATCAATTTTAGCTATCTCCATAGCATTCAATACATCATCCGTCCACTTCCTCGTATTGAAACTGGTCAGGGTTTCAATGGTGACACTGATATTATTGACATAAAAGGTGACTGCAAGATAATAATGCATAAATCAACACAAATGCAGGATAACAACGATACTTAAAGCTATTAAATAGTTTCTGTACCAAGAATCCAATCACACATATTATGAAACACCTTTGGATTGAATATATAATATGTGCAATTAGACCTTGATATAAATGCAATCAGAGTACAAACCATCAACTCTCATGACACCACCATTTTGGGTGAATCGATCACTTGAGCAACAATTTTCCTCCACCTAATGCCTTTATGCACAACTCAAAATTTTATATAAGGCCAACATCTTTGGGCAGAATAACTAAACATAAAATCATAGACATCCCCCATCATGCAAGCAAAACAATTTAAAATAATGACTTGAAAGGCCACTTTGGTGACTACATCCTCATCAGTACTAAAAAATTCCACAAACACAAGAAAAATATATTTATGTTATCCTCACATTCTTTATGGGCGTATGGTATGTACCAATATAACATCAATAAATGTGCAAACCCGAATGCACGGTCTTATTGTCACACACTCGTGCTAAAGACATTTTCGTAAACTTCATCTGAGACTTTCGTAATAGAAAAATCCCATTAGAGTGACTATCATCTATCACTGGAAACTATCACCAAGATATGAGAACCTCATGTATCTCCCTTATGGCAAGTTCATTGCACAAAAATTCACTCAAAATTAGCTTTAGAATGTCTTAAGTCCTTTTTCTGAGTGACTATCATGGAATCCCAAACACTGAACATGAGACCCAAGATATGAGAACTTGAAGTATTTCCCTCATATGATGTCCGAAGCATAAAAATTTGCTCGAAATCGGCTTCAGAATGCCTTAATTCTTTTTTTGGAGTTAAACTTTAATTTATTACTAATGTAATAACTATAGAAAAATGAACAAATTCATGTTATAATTTTCTCGGACCCGGAAACTAACCTAAAACACCCTGAGACACCGTTACAAGAAATCTAAAATTTTTGGTTTTTTTTACTGTAATGCTGATGTCATCGTGCATGTGGAAGGGGAAGGTGCATGCATTAGACTTGTCAGCGCCGACATGCCCAGCACGTGTGTGGTGCGTATGGCACACATGCCAGACGCGAACCCACGTGCTCACATCTGTTGACAGGTGCGCGTCCTGGTCCACACACGTGTCGATCGTTATTTGGTGCGTGCAACACACGTGCTAGACGTAATGCCCTTCGGGCGTTGCTTTGCACCCGTTGGGTGCATATCTTATGGTCTCCATCACCCTTGTCAGAAAAAGGCAATTTTCGGTGAGATTCAAGCTGGTTTGTCATGCTTTTTGGCTCGTTTCACCCCATTTCTCAAAGTTAAACATATTTATACCAATTTCATGCATTAAAAAGCAATAAAAATTGAGAAACAAAAGTTTATTCTCCAAAAACCTTATAGAGAATAATCAAAAAATCTTCATTTTTAACCACTCGATCACGTCACTGCTTTAATATCACATTTAACACGTAATGAGACCTTAGTTACATATCCCAGATCAAATGTGAAAGGGCAAATGAAGAAATGTAGAAAATACATGATTTTGGTTCCATTACTTCAAATGAGCTTTCTGAAGTCGAAATGAGTGTGAATCCACCTTTGCCTTCACGAGAACTGTTCACGGGATGTAGTCAACGTCTTTCTACATTTTTCTCAAAACATAATCTCTCTTAACAGGTCAGAGAATCCTTATGCTTATGAATGATATGACTAACTTGAGGAGACCTTAACCTTTATATATAGCTTCCATATCGAGCTTCTCTATCACAAGCCCCATATGGGTCTGATCCAAACTAATCAGGATCCATTTTTCACCTGGACTTCGACTCATTGACTTAGATTATTTATTGAGCCACTTTATTATCTTTATTCAGTTCAAATTACATAACTTAATTAATAAGTTATTGAAAAATTGAAAAATGCAATTAAATTTTGTCCAACTTCTTGAGAAATGTCTAAAATGTCCAACACGTGTTATATATAAAATGAGTCAGTTTTTTAAATATAAAATTTAGATTAAATTTAAATTTGAATTCTATATAAAATAATGTTATTTTATTAACATAATTAATATTTTAAAAACTGAACCGATTCATAAAAAATCTTGAACTGATTAATTTTCGGCTCTATTTTTAGTTTTTGGGTTTGATTTAGTTTAACAATTTATGTTGTTAATAACTGATCAGTTTATTCATTAATTAGGTAGTTTTCGTAAACTAATATATTTTTACATATCGAAATAAATGAATTAATTTTTATTTAACAATTTTTAATTAAAATTTATATCTTTCAATAAATAAGGACAATATTTTTTGATCATTTTTCAAATTCTTCGATTTTGTTCAATCTTTAACCAAATATTGAATGTTTTAAACCTTAAGCTTCCTAATTTAACTTTTGATGATTTTGAAAACATTTAAAATAATAAAACAATGTAATTTTAATAGTTAAAATATTAGAAGCCTAAAAACTCTATCCAATGCGCTATCTCATTCCCCTCAATGTCAACTGCCATCCTTTTATTATCTCTTGCATGCTTCTCTTTCTCATCTAGCCTTGTTAGTTTTATTCTATGTGAACACTAAATAAACTTATATTTATTGTCATCTCGCCCTGATTTCTTCAATTCGTCCAAAGAAGAATTCTTTTTTATCATCTTCTTCCCTATCTTTTGCATATTCTCAATCTAGTAATAATGATGTAGCGACGGAAGATTTAGTGCATTATCACCATCACCGTTCACCACTAGATGGACAGCTGTTGAATAAGAAAATGATGTGAACAAGATAGATGCGTGTAAACCAAAGTTATAAGTACCGTACTGGGTTCGATACCGGATTAAGTTCTGAAACGATACTATACCGGTATCGCTCAGTACTGAATACCGTTTCAGCTAATTTTTTAAATTTATGAAATAGTCCCTAAAATTTTTAAAATTTGCAAGATAGTTCATTGGTATATTGTACAGTTGTACTGTATACTTTACTAGTTTACTGTTTATATCAATCATGTTTTTAAAAATCTTAATAATAAATAATAATGACAATTAATATGAAATAACAATAATTTTTAAATATTTCACATATAAATAAT
>JAOQMP010000210.1:5403281-5424390 GCA_027563575.1 Erythroxylum pedicellare
AAAATGACAACTTGATATTATTAAAGTGAAACTTGCTTAAATATATAAATATATTTCTTTAATTTGTAAACCACCTACATTGATACTTTAGGGAAAAAAAATTTCAAGCACCTATTTATAAATTGCTTCATCAATGTAAACATTGAGAAACGTTGCCTTAACCTTCATCTGATACAACTCAAGATCAAAGTATTCCACAAGTGTCATTATAATTATAAAAGAGTCTCTTGAAAAAATCGATGCCTTTTGTTTTTAGTAAATCCCTTTGCAACAAGATGAGTCTTATATCTTTTAATATTGCCTTTAGAATCCTTTTGGTCTTAAATATAGGTTTTACATATCCAAGTAATAGAGTGTGATCCCAAACTTTCATCAATATCATCATTGGTAATGTTGTCTTAACATCCATATGATATAATTCAAGATCAAAATGTGTCACAAATGCCATTATAATCCTAAAAAAGTCTTTCGAAGAAACCTGTGAGATAGTTTCTATATAATTGATGCCTTATTTTTAAGTAAAGCTCTTTGCAATAAGACAAGCCCTATATCTTTTCATATTGCCTTTTAAATCTCTTTTAGTCTCAAATGTCCATTTGCAGCCAATGAGTTTTATACAATCAGGAAATGGGACAAGATCCCAAACATTATCGCCTCTTACTGACTTAATTTCCTTATTCATATCATTAATTTACCTTTAAGAATTAGAACTTTCAATGACTTTGAGGAAATTGATTATATCATCTTTTACTATGCCAATGTCCATATCATATTCTTGGAGCAAGACAATATGATAATCTAAAATTGCACTTCTCATCTCTTTAGTGATTCTTAAGGCTAGTGAGTTTTCCCTTTACGAATATTCAATTAATCTTAGTCGAGAGATTTTGAACATTGTCTTACTGCGTTGGAGATGCTTCCTGAACAATGTCTAAAATAATAACTTGATAATGGTCAATAATAAATGTAGGAAGATAAATGAATTCCTTTTCAAAGATAAAGTATCTAACATTATCCCCCTTCAAACTCAACATCCTTAAGACATTTGGCATTTTTCTTCTCGAAAATATATTTACTTATGACCATTCAGAATATCCAATAAAATAGATATTGACTATTCTTAAGTTTATTTTCCTTTTATTTTTCTTATAAAGTCTTGCCTCAGTTGGAAAACCCTATAAATGAAAATGTTTTATACTAGGATTTTTTATGTCCATAATTTATGAAGGGTTTTAGTCATTTCCTTGGTTATAATTTTATTAAGAATGCAAGTTACGGTTCTTAATGCTTCTCTGCAAGGCAAATATGGTAAGATAGTGTGAATAATCATACTCTTTACTATGTTTTTGAATGTTTTGCTTTATCTCTCAGCAATATGTTTATGCTAAGGCTACCTAGCATAGTATATCACATTCTTCTAGAAATTTGGCAAATGATCCTAGACATTGTTCACTTGAACCATCATATTTGTTATAATATTCACCATACAGGCAAATCTAATACTTTTAACCATTTCGCGAAGTTAATTTTCAATGTTGGCTTTGAAAACTTTGAACATGTCTAATACCTGTGACTAGTATCCATAATGTGAGTAATCATCTATAATGTAATAAAATATTTTTCTATCATTCTAAGAAACCATAGGAAATGGCCTACAAATATCTGTATGGATTAGTTTTAAGACATATTAAGATCTTTTGGCACCTAATCTTCTTATGTTTGTTTGCTTTCCCTTAATGAACTTGATACAAACTTCAAAGTTTGATAGTTTAGTTGATCAAAATTTCCATCTAATATAGGCATTTCAATTATTTGTTTAAATATGTATCCTAAATATTATACCATAATGAACTAGAATTATAATTTGTTAATTTTTTTAGTACCCCATGAATTAAGATATAAGAATTTATTAGAAGATACAACCATATTAAATAAGTATATGTTATCATATTTTGATAAAGAACTAGAACTGATAAGCTTTAAATCATGAAAAAGAAACTAAATTATCCATTTTCAAAAGAAGAATAATCACTGCATTATCCAATATAGAAATATAAACTAAATTCTGCTTAAAATATGGTACAACATAAATCTCTTTCAAATCCAAATAATATCTAGTTCTAAATGATAACCTAAAAGTTCTTATTGCCTTTACTTCAATTGCCATTTCATCATCCGTATAGATATATCTTTCACTATCACTAAACTTTTGGTAGCTTAAGTGATCCTACATGGACACATTTATGTGAGTAGTAGCACCATAATCTATCCACCAAACATGTCTAGGTACTAAAATCAAATTAACTTTAAAATAAACCAAAGAAGAAAATGTACCTTTCTTTGTATGCTAAACATGATATTTAGTACACTGTTTTTTCTTTTGAGAATTCTTTCCACAAAAGTAGCAAAAATTTTCCTCAATTTATTGTTTTTGTTCCTTAAGCTACTTCTTTTGTGGTACAACACTTGCAACTTCCTTATTTTTATTATTATTTATATTATTTCTCTTAGAGGTGGACACTAAATGAGCACTTTTAACCTTCTTTTTTTTTATCTCTATTTTTGCACATAATGTGAAATGAGGTAGTTAAGAGTCCATTTCTTTTTTTGACAGTTGTAGCGAACTTTAAATTGACTAAATTGTGTGGGGAAAAATTAAAACCAAATGCACAAGCAAGCCTTTAGACAACTTTAACCTAAGTGCCTTAGTTTTGAAGCAAGATGAGACATTTATGGAATGTACTTCCTAATATTTCTATTACCCTTATACCTAATATAAGCAAGACTTGCTAGAAAAGTACTTATTTTTGCCTTTTTTTTTAGCAAATCGTTTGCTCAAATTTCTTAAAGACTAATTTAGCATCCTTCTCTTTGGATATTGCGCCCCCAAATGTTTTAAAAGTTGCATGTTTCAAAATTATAAGACCTTAAGTGATTTAAGTGTTCCCACTTCTCCCAAACCCTTTTACAATCAAAGAAACTTGCACTTGTAAAAGCAGGAGGTTGCTTAATTCAAAGAGCAAGTTTTAGATCTATATAGTTAGGAATAATCATGATGTTCTCTTTTTAAACTTTAAAGTCTATGCCTTTTAGCACAATTTTTGAGTTAATATTGGCAGATATTACAGCAAGCAACAGAAGCATTCACTTAATAAAGAACAAAAAATAAACAAAGCAACAAACTCAAAATTAAAATCTAAATGCAACATAATTAACATATTCAAATAATGACAACCTCAATATAAGATACCTAGAATAACGTTGAAATTTAGTCTATGGACAAAAATATCAATTTATAAGTGGCATATAGTGATCAAATATTGATAATAAGTTTCTATCATCTTTCTTTAGACAGGCTTATAATTTACATGAAAAGCTAATAAATTGTCACCTATTTATCACGATAACTATGTTTGAATTTTGTCCAAATAATAATATTCCTTTGTGCTCCACATGAAATTCTACACATAATTATCTGATATTTTAGAATTAATTAATCTATACAAAAGATGTTATTTGGTATCATATTATTTCAATAATTACTACAATTGCCAAAATTTGAATTTAAGTAATCAATTGTTTGATTAATACCATAATTCCATGTTATTTCCACAATAAATCAAAGACATGAAGGTTATAATTCTTGGCCAAAATCAAAAAATTATAAAGCTTATAAACCTTAAAAGATTCATATAAATAACATGTAATAATTATATGACATTTGGTCAATCTTTAATTCAAATAAATAATGTCCCAAAAATATATAAATGGCCGGTTACTGCTCACCCAAACCAACAAATAATAACAATGTTTTGTTTATTAATCCAACAATTAAAACTATGTAAACCTTAAAATGGAAAAAGCCATCAACATACGAAAAGAAATATACATTGCCAAATAATAAGATTACATCAAAATCAAAACAATCTGTAAATTTAAATAATCCAAATTGATATAGGCTCTGATAATAATTGTTATATTTTCATATGAAATCTATAGTATGAATTCACGTTAATCATGTTAGAATATCAAGAGAAAACTTGGTTACGAAACCGTACCTAAATTCATTGGAATTGACGTGATTAAGGTGTTTTGGCTCCTTTTAGCTTTTGACCTTCTAAGAGATGCATATAGGTTGTCTACCTTTTCCAATGACATGATATCATAAAAGAAATCTTGATGCTTTTTTGAGGGATTAGAACCACTTATTTATATATGTTGCTTATTCCTACATTTGTATATCATAAATTTAAAATATAATACTAGGGTTTATATGCCCATAATTAGATGATTAAGGCCCATTAATCTAACTTTCTTACAGTAGTCTATAACATATAATTATTAATGTATATATGTTAGTTTATTAAAAACTCTAACAATAATAACATTTAAGTTTTTAATTGTTGGTTTGTTTTAATGAACGAAAGGCAAAGAAATAATACTACTATTAGAATGATGGGGAAGAGGAGAAGTTGTACTTTAATTAGTTGTTAGAATTTAAGCTCAGTTACTTAAAAGTTTGTTGTTTGCATTTTTAGTTAAGTCTTAACTCTTTTTTTGGTTATTCACACTCAATCTACCTAACCAATTTAGTCTCATTTGATGAGATTCATCGAGCGACAATTAAATTCTAAAGACGCTCTAATTTCATATAAGATTAATAACTTGTAGAGTAATAATAATTTGAATTTGAATTTAATTGATGCTAGATTATCATATCATGGAGTAATAATAGTTTCGATTTGAATTTAAAGAGAACAATAGATTGAAAAATAGTGGGCTAAGAAATTGATTAACAATTTTTTTTAATAAAAAGATATTTCACCTTGTAATATTTAATTCTCCTGTAAAATTTTAATTTTTCTTCTTTAAATTCTTGATGTGCTCATAAAAATACAATTCCTGCTTCAAATAAAATGAAATTCAATGGGATCCTCAACTTTTGAATATGTGAGGGTTCAAGTCCACATAAGCTGGATGTATGGTCGTGCCTAAGGGGCTCATAAGAGAATGCCTAACATATCATTATCTAAAATAATTTATTTTAGTGATCCGACGGTCCATAATTTAAATTTTTCTTCTCCTCTTTCAATGTGAAATTAGACTAAAAACTTGTCAAGAGTTATTTATTGTCCATAGATTTATGGTGAGAACTATTTTAAGCTCTCAAATTTTGACTACTAATCATAAGTCTAAAAATGATTATGAAAGAAATTAATTAATAAGTTTAAAAATAATTAATAATATTTTATAGACATAAAATTTTCATCTCTTCTATTTTTTATATGAAATTGTACTCATTATAATTAACTAGCATCTTATGAATCGTGATGCCTTTTTATTTATAGTATCCTAATGATTCATCAAAAACTATATAAAGCATTAGCCCCAAAAACATAATTCCCCGTATCTATTTTTGACCAAGGTTGGCGGTCTAGACTTTAGATTCAAGTACCCTATTATTATGTGAGTATATTATAGAGCCAAAAAGTGGAGAACATGAGACGAAAGTCCTATGATGGGACAAGAACAAATTTAGATACACGTACCCTTTAGTTTTTTCAAGCACGTCAAAATTCATGTTACACTGGTTCATACTCTAGAAGTTTACCGGGTCTAGAGAAATTTATGTTTTATGTGATTACTTAATATTCATTGAGGAGAAAACTCGACTAGGTTAAAAAACGACTTGATATTCAAGCTAATAGATGTTTTGAAAAGGATTAGGATTGAAAATTTTAAAGCAAATTTACAACAGAATTAATTTATAGGAAATGTACCTCCCCCACTTACAATCGTCATTAATAGAGATATAATAACATTAGACTTCAGACGGTATAGTTCTGACTTTTACATGCCTATAGATCATCATGGCTTGGCTTTAGTTTGATGGTGTATTCTACACTCAAAGGGTAACGCCAAGACTGTTCAACTGAACCCACCCGTAGGCACATCGGTCTCTAATCTTTTGAACTGTTGATAATGCCAAATCAACCATCGGCCGAACTTTCATCAGTTCTTTCTCCATTGCAGTTCTTATGCTGGTTTCCGCCTGCATATAAAGCCATGTAAATATTCAACTCCATAGACAAGCTCATATTATTTTGAACGAGTAATCCATTGATGAACAACAAATAACCTTTTCTACGCAACGGACAGTGTCCAACAGATGGCAAAAATAGGATAGCTGCCTGTAGAGGTCTGCTTCGGTGTACTGTGAAAAGATATTTCGAGTCAGCATTACAATACCTTAAAATAACAAACTGTATAGTTCCAGTAGTGAAAGCTGTCTCTTAGTCATTTCCCCCTATGCTAAAATAAACAAAGTGCACTCCAGGTCCAGGGTATGATGAGAGAAACCTTTCTTACAAGACGACCATTGCAGCGAGGATAGCTTGGACAAACTGTTCCCCTTTCAGAATCTCCAATCAGCCGCAGGTTGAGACTTCGAGTAGTATGCTTGCAGGTTTCATCATCACACTAAAAGCAAAAGAAATTGGGGATGAGACTTCATCGTGTTCCAAAAGCATGAGTAATTATTTAGCATATCACAATCCCCATATACTATACTATCATAAGCAGATTACCATCATTAAGCCTTTATAGTAAGTTGAAATAAACCGTTCCGCTTGTCCTTTGACCTGAAACACAGAACCGTTTAAAACAACTTCATGACTATTTTTAAGTTTAAAGGCAGAAACAAGAAACTGAGTCTTTCCAAGCGGCAAATTTGAACATATGATTGGACTCGAGATAATCTATATGGATATGTGCCCTAGATTGACAACTGAACTATCTGAATTTGGCAATGCCACCAAGGAAAACACACCAGACTGCATGCATTCCTCTGACATCTGAACTTGTACTTTTCATTTACTGAGATGCAAAACAGGTGCACTAAATAGAAGCTCTTGAGGCATTCTACTGATGGACTTGCAAGGAACAAACAATTCACCTGGTTGGCTATCATTGCTGGAGACATTCTACCCAAATCAGCTTCTTCTGGACACTTGGGGCAACGCATTCTATGCCAAAAATTGAATTTAGATTGGTCTCCTGAAGCATCTATTGATTTTCCACCGAGTAATGAAGAAATGGAATTGAAGACAGCAGGACACTCGAAAGTACTAGAGCAGCTAGGACACGTCAACACCAATGGCTCACAACTTCTGTATCTGCAAGACATGGCAATCCAACAAGTGTGAAAATATGTAAGGAGAATATGTGAAAAAAGAAATTCTTTCAAACAGCAGTTCATGAGAGGTTCCTCAGCACGACAATAAAAGCCACAAGTTAACTTGGGACTTGAGAAATAATTGAACTCATTGGACCTACCTCTCATCGTCATCGATGGCAAACAGAAGTGAGCTAGAAGGATCATTACTGGCATCTTCACTTGATTTACTTCGAAACTGAAAGCCATCAAGCATCATGTAAGTGCTACATGAAAAGTATTTATATCACGACCACTGAAACTCCAGCCTGGGATGCCGAACTTACCTTTGATGATTCAAGCCCCAGACAATCAGCCAAGCGCTCTGGGCTTGTACCCTGTATTGATGCGCACAGTCGTGATACCACAGGATGGATTTGCTGTGACAAATAGTAATCAATGTCAATCATCCATTGTCCATCGTCTTTCTTTAATTCATCAGGATGTCTAGCTCGCTGAGCAATCCCTGTTGGACTTCCTGAAGTAGCACCCTGTTAAAGAACAGTACAAATAAAGTTGCATTTAAACCATACACAAATTGAGAATATTCAGACATCCCTGAATTAAAGAAATTGGAATCACTGCATCCCAGACCTGCTCACAGCAAATTATATAGGGTACTGTATCACCAACAGAGCAACCACTAGTGTAACCACTTTGCTTCAACCTTAATGCCACCTAGACAGCAAAAGTAAAATAATCTGTTAAAGTTGGCTATATAGGTGTCATCTAGTTAATGAAACCAAAAATGGTATAAGAGACTCACTAGAACATGAGGTTGGTTTTTAGCATCAGGGTAGGCATCAGGTGGCTTGGTCAATGTCTTTGTGATTATGTATTTCTCAAGTTCTACTTGCCCAGTTCTCATTTCTTCTTGTACCTGTTCAAAGTAAACAAATGTCATCAGTGCCAAAGTTTCCAAGGATCGAAAGAGGCAAGTTTATACCAGAATTCACTTCTCAACTTAAAATTGTAACAAGAAGGGGTACTCCCATTCTCCAATAAAGATACAACACATATACTCCAAAAGTGGACTGTCACCTCTTGGATATTCTGCATGCCTTCTATTTTGTCTCCAGCATTAGCTTAAACAAATTCATGTAAGACTGAAATCTATAAGAGGGAGACACACTAACTTAATTCCTTAATGCCCAAACTTCTACTTTCTTGAATATGTTAGAGAATACCAACTTTACCTTCATGAGGGAGTTGTGTATTGATTCTACTACGTCCTCACATGACCTGTGAGCATAAGATGCAAAGGAATGGTAAAGTAGATTTAACCTAGCCATTTTTCTTGATATTCCAAATAAGAAAGACTGAATCAGAAGTGATAGATAACATACCCCCCAGACAGGATCTGAGCCAAGCAAAAATCTCCTAATTCCTTTGATAGCAAGCTCCAGTCACGACGTACCATGTCAAGACCTTTACGTTCAATAACCTGGCATCAACAGTTTTTAAGCTAATAATTTTCAAAAGGTAACTAAAAATAAAGCAGATTCCAAGGTAAAACCTCGTATGGTGTCCCATCCTTAAATTGCAGTTTGACAGCTGCATATTTCTTCTTCTTGAGAAGCAGCATTCTCTTGTATATTCCATCGAGATCAATTTCTAGACATCTATATTTCTTGTTAACCTACATGCATGTCATAAAAAACTTATGATTAAGGTGATCTATGCAGCAGCAAGTTAACAGTTAAGGCTATATCACTATTTTGATTTTTAAAATAACACCGTACACAAAGATTAACCTTCTGACTAAATGCCACATTTATTTTTGGATTGTTTTGTACTTCTAGTCATCATTAGATTTTCCAGATAGTGAAAATCAAAATTAATGTATTTTGGCTATCCAAGATAATCTAGATACAAATCAACTTTTACTACCTTCTGTTTTATGACTGAAGAAAAAAATCAAAGATTTTTGCACTGTGCACAGTTAACATTTTTCTACATATAGTTGGTACTTTAATCACCTCTTGGATGACTTTCCCTGCAATAGATTTTGCTTTTGCTATATCATCTAGTCCGCTATAAATCATAATTGAATCTGTATCACCATAGATAACCTGACATAAAATAGAGGACGTAAACTAGTCAAGTGACATGTACCATGAAAGATCTTAAGCATAGCCTGGGAACCCCAACATATAGTACATACCTCTAAGTTCAAACTAGTTTGTACCAGATCAACAGTACTCTGTAGAATCTCCCGTCCCTGCATGGTTAGTTGTTCAACATTTATTCACATTCCTTTCATAATTATGGGAAGCAGAAATGTTACCTGTAGCGTAATAAGCTCTGCAAGAGGTTTTGCATAAAATCTTGAATTTGAGAAGCCAAGGCATCCATACATACTGTGAAACCACCCATGCAGGTTTATATGCAGGAAGATAGCATTTTAATTTTCCAAAAAAAAAAAGAAACAAAGATAGCGATCAAGACTAACAACAATCATGATTATTGTGGATAATAAAATGAACTACCACAAACCTATTTGCAGTGAGCTTTAGTGCTTGCTGCTGAATGTCAAGCTGCTGGAATTTTAGACCAGATGCAGTCTTCATCCATGACTTAACCATTCTCCTTCTCTCAACTAAATTTTTCAGCAACTATCAAATGCTACGTGAAATGAGTTATCTGATTCAACTTTAACTTTAAAATGTGAACAAAAACAAGGTCTAAATGATTCCATGTTTCAAATGTAAGCACATTTGATAACCAAGTATACAAGAAGTTTCAACTTGAGAAATGGGTGGGATCACAAGTTCCAAGTAACTATCTTCCAACAAGTTTCACTGAACAATTAGTAACAGAGAAATCATTCAGGAGACAGAAACCGTAACTAGTTCATTATTTTAATTACTGACCAAGTTTCAGTTAATGAAAGTGAAATATATTCTTGCCCATTTTCTGATGATATTCATCATTCCATCATATAATGTTCTCTCAACTTTAAAGTTCTGAACTTCTAGTCAAACTTGGAAGCTAAATACAAATTTTAACATTCAAATCACTATCAGATTCTCTAAAGCAACTGCAATCTGTTATATACGATGAACCATAAAACTATACCTCAGGCAGAACTCCAGTTGTGTTACTAGAGGGTAACCTTGGAACTAAGCCATCTGGAGATCTTTCAACTGTTGTGAAGCAGATATTGTATTCCTGGACAATAAATCAACATGAAAATGATGAAAAACAGCAATCGCATAAGTAAATTGAACTAAGAGAGCCACTGGAGCAAGAGTCTTTATTAACCTGAATGATAGAAGGATAAAGGCTATTGAAGTCGAGAAGCAATACATATTTATCATATAGACCCTTTTTGGGTTCCAAAACCAATCCACCTGCATAAGCAGGACCTTTCTTTCCCTTTCCTTGAATAGTCTGTTCATCCTCTAAATTAACATCATCAATGTCCAAGTCATCAACATTTTTATTTTCAGTGCCATTACTCATTCTTCTCTTTCCCATTTTTGCTTCCTTTGCATGGAAGGAAATCTTGTCTGGTACAATATATTTCTTTGCGTGAAATGCATGCAATAGAAGGTACTCTACCCTTTGTGCCCTAGCACCCTGGAAAAGTATGCAGCATATGTTATGAAGTCACACATTGTTAACTGTGCAAAAATATAATGGGCAAGATCAGTGCAAAGAAGAAAATTGGGCTATTAAAGAGAAGAAATTGGTAACGACTTACTTGGAGAGTTTTACTCCAGAGATTGCCACTGATATTAGTCAGCTGACGCGTGAGGGGAAGAATACTCAGATGAAACATAAGTTCCATAGACAGCCATGCATCTGTCTCGCCATATTCAATCTGAATACACAGTATGAACACATAAGAACAGTTAGGATCAAGCATGGTTAAAATATCTAAGAATTTTCTATATTAGTTAAACCTGATATTCAGGAAATCTTGATGACCTTCTAAGGCTCAAGTAATGTCTCATTCTAAAACTCACAACCTAGCAAACTTCTCATTTATCAACCAAATAAAGGTGTTAATCAGTAAATCAATTATTTAGGACATGAAAAACATGATCTACAAGATTTTTATTACACAAGTAAATGCAGAATCAAGAAAAGCTATTGGTATGATATTTCTCAGTAATTTCCCGTGTAAGAACTTTCATAATTTGCACAAAACATTGACCAGTCATTAACAAGACGTTGAATTAATTTCAGAGCAATGTCCCATTATGCCACATAATCCAGATGAATTGAAAAGAAGGAAAAACAAAGAGGTAGACAGGTAATGGGTTGGACCTTTAGTCAACCATTCGTATCCCATTTTGAGCACAATCTACTGAAATTAGAACATGTAATCATTGTGGCCATTGGAACCTACTAGCTCAATTAGGGAATTTGATGCCTGGAACATCCTGGGTATATCATGTGGTGAAATCTCCTTCCGATCCTTGTTCAGTTGAGTCTTTGCGAGTTGTGTCAAAGAATAGCTAACCTGATAAACCAAAGACACGGACATGAAAAACTGCTTGTGGAAAGTTAGAAATTTTCTGATTAGATTGATGCTCATCTAAACATTTTACCTCTTTCAACAAATCACGGGAACACAAGTATGTGTCACAGAGGAGCCGTCCAGCAATGCAAGACATTATCCCTGGACTTGCTCCTGATCCAAAAACAGCATTCCCTTTTGTCAATTTAGGCATGACAGAACGCTTTAGACGACCTATTTTGGACCACATGTTGCTTGGCACTCGACATGCCTACAAAAGAGCAGCACTACAAATTTCAAGCCAATAGCATCATCAAAGGTAAGATTATGGAGGCATATGAGAGAATCCCAGTTTGAAAGAAATGAATAAGAAAAAGGAAAACAAGAAAGGATAAATTATGTCACCCCTTTCTAAAATATCAGTCATAGCAACATCCGAGAATTGTAAAAAAGCTCATAGAAAACAAAAATAACATGTTCATCATATTCATGTCATTTAAAAATCAAAAATGACAATCACAATTAGCAAATCGCATCAAATATGCGTTTGGGATTCATATGCCCCCTCAAATTTCTGTCTTATAAAATTAAATAAGAGAAGGTATCCATCTTAGGAACCAATAGCTGAGTCCAAGCATCCTTTGGGACAGAAAGCATTTCAACTCACTTGGACTCGGTGGAGGAGAACATCTAGGTCAAACCCAGATACATTATGCCCAACAAGAACATCGCTATCCAACTGGTGTAAGGTGATCATCAAGCGATTCAGCAAAGCTCTCTCACTTCAACAAAATGATGAAATTTAGTTCAACAACAGGAACCAAATAAGTCATACAAGAAAAAAACTCTCAGCCTCAGGAACGTCATTTACCTGCTTTCAATGCCTAAAACATTTGATCCAGCCTTCATATTTCTGTCTGCCACGTCCTTAGGGAACCCCATAGGAAATATTCCTCCATCAAGTTTACGAATAACAGTAAAATGGCTCAGCATACCAGCTTTTTTCCATTCTGATGCCAACATGGGAGTGTCAATCTGAAGAAAATTCTTCCTATAAGTGATGTCTATCTTACCAAAGAGCAGTGTAGTCCAACTAGCATATGACATACATGAAAATGCCACAAAAATAAACTTCAACCAGAATAATTCTGTAGCTAACATATTACTATTATAGGATAAATATGACAGGTTCATAATTTGATGTCCATTCAACATTCCAACTAGAAGATTAGCTTGATTTCACTAACAAGTTCGCACATAGAACTAGGTTTATGAACTGTAAACCATTAAAAAAGGCGTCCTAATCGAACAACTTAAACAGGAGACAAAATTGTCCACCAAGACCCAACGTCTGGCAAACCACAAACAGCTACAACATTCTAACAAGGAAAAAATTTTAATTGAAGAATTGAAACTTGACATATGAAGGCCTTGAAACCAACCTTGACTTTGTTACAGCAGATAACAGATACAGCAACTATTTCATTCACATTCTGCTTTTCATTTATGATAGTTTTCAGGTTTATTGCAGTAACAACAACAGAAGGAATCTCCGCTGTGCCTTTGGAGGAGGATGAAGTCCGTATGTCTCTGGAAGAATCAACAGTGATCTCAAATTTGCACCAGCTCACCTGCACCAAATTGTTCCAGAAGAAAATAGAGTCATTTCAATAGTACTTGATAGGAATAGAGAAAATGAAAGATTTTCATATCAACAGCCTCACCCTTTGAGAAGCTGGAATAGTTGAAAACTTTGAAATTGATAGCCATGAAGGCCCCTTAATCTTCCTTTTGACAAGAAAAAGCTCCAGAGCACTGCAGTCAATAGTATGCAGTCAAAGCACTGAACTTGCCCATAAGAAGTATAGAAGGAACTCACCAGTAACAGCACTAAATATAACAAGTTTCAAGAGCCATAATTAGAAATTCTTTTTCTTTACATTCTTGCAAATCTAAACAACCAAAGGTAAATGTAATTACCTTGAACCTAATATATTGTTCTAATCATTCAAAACTCATATTTCACATTCAAAGGATTAATAAGTTAGATTAGTCAGAAGACACAGTTGAGATAGTCCAACAAATAGTATCAAATGTTTGCATTAATTGTAACTAGGCTAGAAATTAAAAAGGAAGTCTCTGGAATTACCTGTCCCCTCAGTGATGTATGAAATAGTTCAAAAATGTCAAATAAGGTATAGACAAATTTTATAAATGCAATCTCTATGCCAGGGAATTAGTGAAAATATGCACTATTTCCCTACCTGCGATGAGTCCCAATTAGTGCACTAAAAGTTTCTCCCTTTAGATCAGCTGGCAGTGGAGGTTCCTGCAATAAAACCTAAATTAGTTAACAAGAAAATTATAGGTATTGGCAGTAGCAAAGCAGCAATGTAATTTCAAGACATCTCATGGAATTTCAGTGATATGTATCAAGTTGAATTTTGAGGAATCAAAACTCGAAGTTGCGTAACACAATACTGCAATGTTTGAAAAAATTGGCATTTTACCTTGAATGGGTAGTTGATCTTAAGCACATAATTCTCTCCAATGGGTATGTCAGATCTCTCAAAAGCATATCTCCTCTGCAAGGTGTTCAGCACAATGAATAAGAAACAAAATGAATCACAAGACGTGTTGAAAGAATAAAAGCTGCAAATGACTTGAAGGTTGAAGGCCTAAGGTTCGCTGAATCCACAAACCTTAACAGGGGCCATGGTAAAACTTGAAACATTGAGTGTCACCAGTTGGCTGGCTAGTTCATTCTTTAGTTCAAAAGCAATATCCTGTAGAAAGTATTAATTGAAGTCATATGAAGATTAGGGAGAAGGAAAACATTATATGTATAAACAAAACTTTAAATATGTGTCAAGGAAGACACACTTGCAGTTTTTTTCGGAAAGTTGAGGGAGAAATGCGGGACTCTTCAGCATCTTTTTCGAGCCTAATCATCTTATCAGGATCAAATATTGAACCATTTGGAATTGCATATACGCATCTTTGCATGTTCTTGACAACCACACAGCAACTATGATATGCACTTCCTGCTTTGACCTGAATTTCAACCAGGTGACAGACATGATGAGTTTAGCATTTGTTTCAATGACATATACTACTCTGATAAAACCATGTATAATCAGGAAAATATTATTTGAGAGGCAACTAGGAGAAAGAGGTAATCATTCATGCGAGCAAAGAAAGTTGATTAAGTCAAAACAATTGGATTATTACCAACAATGCACCTATTCACTCAAGAACCGTCAGTTCTAGAAGACGTTCTACAGACTGCTTAAAAGGAAATATGAGATGAATCAATTTATTATCTAACTTCCATATCTAATTAGCACTGTTGCGTTACAATATGCATGTTCTGCACAAAAACCCTAATATAGAGGTTTATCATTATGTCAGAACTAAATCAGTTACCTTCCCAAAGAGATAGATGGTTCCCATGTTAACTCCAAACGCTTCCTCATGAGCATCAAGAACGTAAAATGGCAGTGACCCATCAGACTCCAACTGAAAGTCCGACTGCTCTTCGCTAATGCACTCGACTTTAGCCTCCTCAGTAACACCAACAACGTCTCCACTCCCGCCACTCCTCACTGCTTGCCACCCAGCTGTCGCACTCAAAGCAGGATCTCTTTCCTCGACACGAACCTTTGCATTGAGTTTACATCCACCTTCCTCCTCCTTGGCCACAGGCTCCACTTTCACTTCAACGGCATTTTCCACTTCCTCCTCACTTAAACTTTCATCTGTTTCCAAATTTCGCAGTTCCTTTATTCCTTGCTCCTTTTTGACATCTACAGTTGACCCCCTTTTTTCCACAACACTAGCTGAATAATCCCTACTGTTCACATCAATCCTGTCTAATTCAGCCATAGCAACCACATTATCATTCACAGTAACATGAGGCTCACTCTTAATCGGCTTCAAATTCTTGCTAGCCACTTGAGCTCTTCTACGCCTCTGTCTATCAGTCTCATCAGGTGCAAACTCCGCAATCACATCATCAACAATACTTTCCGAGTCTAAATCTTTAGCCTTACTTGAATCCCTATTTTTAAACACCGTCGAAGTAAACATCGCCGAAATCCTCTGCTTCCCCATCATCGCCGCCGCCGCCGACAACGAGGGATTCACTTTTTTTTGCTGCGTCTCTTTCTCTTTACTCTCCATCTTCTTCCTCTTAGGCCTGCTACGTGGCTCGCCGCCGCCGTCGGACTCGTCGGAGGATGGAGGCATACCGGTCTGCGACCAGTCCTCCTCCTCGCCTTCATCCCCGTAGCCGAGCCCGTCGTCGTCGACGATGAAACCTTGCGCCTCCTCTCGCCGGCGAGCCACCAGCTTGTCGTATTCCTCCTCAGGGACCGTGTCGTAGATTGGATCCTCCACCTTGATGTCATATCCACTACCATTCTCAGATCTCCGGCCTCCCCGGCGTAGGGCCTTAAGTCTTTCGAGGGCTCCAGCCCTAGCTGTCGCTTCTATGCCCCTGCTCCGGCGGCGGGCAGCTACTATTGGCTGCTCGTCCGACATTTTCTCTCTCACGAAAGTGGATCAAACCTTATTAGGACTTCTAATTGTGAAAATGGTATTTTGGGGATTAGGCATGCAAATTGGAGGGAAATTTGATAGATTTTGGCGCCAACGGGATTTGGTTCTTCTCTCTCTCTCTCTCTGTCCTCTATTGCTTTATTTCCTAAAATTATAGATTTACATGAATCTTAGAACTATATCTATAAGAGGAAGTTTGAAGATGTCGTCATCTCTAGTTTTTTTTTTTTTCTCAAGTTTTATTTAAATTGAATTTAATTATTAACTGATAATTTAAATTTAGTATCTTAAATAAAAATTATCAAAAGATTTTATTCATTTAACGAATATGAAATTGTTTGAATTATTAGTCGAATGAAAATTTACAAGATCTAAGATAAATAAAAAAGTCAAGGATAATAATTTGATATTTTAAAATATATATAAACTTAGCTTTATTCAATCCATCCTTTTAACGCGAGTGTTTAAAAATACAGCAATCACTGAAAATGGTACTTTTCCTGAGCCTACAACCCTCAACATTAGGTACACAAGAAGTACGCCGAAATTCACATCTCTACATACAACATTGAATTAATTACAAGCCAAAAGATATGATCAAAATTGTCCCCAACGGCCACCACCATCGGACACTTTTTCCGTTCAAATGACCAGTATTGGGGGGAGTGGTTGTAGGAACTTGTGAGCTTCTTCCGTCGGCAGCCGGTGGAGGGGGTGCCATAGGAGGAACGTCACATGTACCAAATGTACCATTTACCTGTCAACCAGCCACATATTTACCAAATGCATTAGTTAATCATTGCAGCTACTTGAGAATGTTCACCTAATCTCAATAACACGTAATTGTAGAAATTTCCAATACAAGTACGATAGACTGTGATAATGATACGTGCTATGCTTAACATACCCTGCAATATGCAATACTGTCACATCCACAGGCGAGGTGGCCATTCATGCTATCCACTGCTTCTGGCGCTCCTCCGCCTTCACTTCTCTGCAAAAGGAATTTTAGGGGGGGGAAAAAAAGAGTTGATTTCAACCATATTCATATTTGGTGCACCTAGTCAGTGAAAGTACCTGATAGAAATCAACAGCAATGAAGTTAGGCCATCGTTTGCCAGCTGCTTGGTAGCAAGTCTTGGTCATGCTTATTAACGAAGCTGAATTGTCCACACAAGCTTTGGTGGAATTGGGATTAGTAGAAAAGTGATTCTGAAGAAACAGAGATATTGTGGTAGTGCTCAGTGGAGGTGATTCACCACGATTTGTACACGAACCTGCTACCATCCCATCATCTCCATCTGCATCATTTGCAAAAGTTAATCTGCTCTGTGTCCTCATCACTAAAACAAGTTGGCTGATTTTACGACTTCATAATTAAGACTCACATTTATTTTCTACCACATATCTCCAGTTATAAGCTATGCCCTCAGAAGCCTCTTTACTTGATTTGGAAGTGAACACCACCAGACGCTGATTCTTCTGGACCATATCATCCACTGTTGGCCAATCTTCACCACTCTTGGGCATGTTTGACACAGGAAACCAGTACTTGCTTAGACCAGCAGCATTGAAAACCTTTGTCAAACCTTGTGGAGATGTCACGTAATCCTCAATGAAAATGGTGACGATCTCTGAGGGGTTGGCGGCTAAAAAGGATTCGATCTCTTTCAGCGCATTAATGGCTGGTTGCTGCTTGTGATTAAAGTTAGCTAACTGTGAATGATGAATTCAGCAAAAAGCAAGCAACAATGATAGATTGAGATTACACTTACAAATGCTGTGTAGTTGTAACATTTTCCAAGAAATGAGTGACATAACCAAATATCATTCCTGAAGTCATACATATCAAGCATGAGCCCTCGAACCCCATTCTACAAGCAAATACAGTTTTAGTATAGTATGTCTTGGTAAATTTGATACATAAAAATTTGATACATAAAACATGGATTTCGGTAAATTTCAGTGACTGTGACGAAGTACGCGTTTAAGTAGTGGAATTCACATCAAAGCAACGTGCAATAATCGATCATAACACTCAAGTTTGTTGAATTTTCCAATCTAACAGTTATATGACTCAAATTCTAGCTTTGCTCCAATCGAATATCAGGCCGAAATTGAATTCCGACCAGCCGATTGCCAATCTAATTATAAGAATTTCCAGTGAAGCATAACTAAAGTGCAAATATAAAACGGTGAAGGTGAGATGGTGTTAGCTGAAATGCCTATTTTCAATCAACTGATAAAAATGATAGGACAGCTAAGCCAAAGCAAGATTTGCCTAACTTGTCTGTCTTGTGGAACTTTACTATGTGCTTTATCTACGCAAAGATCAGCATATGCTTTTGGTATGCCATCAAAAGCTTTTTCTTTTTCTTTTTCTTTTTCTCCGAAGTATATAAAGTTAAACACTCATGTACCACTTTGAAGAGGTTTATACTAATTACTAATCCTCCCTCATTTACTCTGCTTTCCTAATACTCTGTACACTTTGGCGAATCACATTCCTTCTGAAAAACTGAAAAGATAAGTGTTTCTGAAATTAATATTAATGTAATATTTAAAAATTTTAATTTTAACACTATGTTATTCAAAAATAGGAAAGAACAAAAGAATTAAAAGAACAAGAAAAAAAAATGTTTAGCTGGTAAAAGAAACCTTGTACACCTGGACGGATAAGTTACTGACAAGATAGAAAAAACATGATTGAAGACGTCTATGTTCGATTCAATAAACGTGGCAACTATGTAAGCGGTAATTGAGAAACAAGAATCAACGTAAAGGTCTGACACGCAAAAGAAGTTCTCTTTGTTTTCCCGAGAACTGAAAAATGTCAAACGTTGCTGAATGGTAAAAATATCTGACCTTGAGCTGATTGGTGACAGAGTCTTCTTGGTTCGTCGGAGATAGCAAAATCGAACCTGTCTCCGATTTAGCATTCATTAAAGCGTAGGAGTTATGAGTTGTTAACCATGAGTATTTGTTGAATGCGAGACCTTTCACCTAACCCACATCATCACAAATCATTGCTTTACTGTTGTCCACTTCGTTGCTCAAAAAAAAAAAAAAGAGGAAAACCAGAAAAAGTCCTGTTTACATTAAACGCAGCCCACCTTTGTTGTCGGGTTCAATGGCTGGACCCGGGTGCATCTGGGTCGCGTATTCCCATTCGCAGGGCAAGTTTCGCACCTTAGTCCGACATCGCAGTCGTTGTCGGAAGAACAAGATTCCCCTAGCTGATTCATTTGTGGAAAACAATGAACAATAGAAACGTAAGACCCAAGTACGAGAAATATTATAAAAAAAAGGAGAAGCACCTTGGAAACGCAGAATCACAGGAAAAACCTTTAGACTGGAACATCTAAAAGCGAAGAAGCAGAGGAAAAGGAATAGAATTTGGAGATGGAGATTATTGGAAACATTGGAACCCTGCAAGCGAGAACAAAGAAGTGTTACAATGGGTTTATATACTTTTAGAGCGTCCCGTTTCTCAGGACAGAATTTAAGATTAAACCCAACTAAACAATGAAAAAAGAAACAAAAGATTTGAATTTGGATATGCGGTGATCATGGAGATTTCAGACATGCCTTCATTCTCGGATCACCGAGGAACATGGAAGAAAGAATTTGTATAAGGTTCTTATAGCAGCCTATTATCATTACATTACATATTTACATGATGATGATTCATGCACATTTGGTCTTATATCTTTGTCATGTAGCATATTTCGGTTTGGTATTGTTATCTATTTTTTAAAGATCTTGCCCATCCCGAGCGATGGTTGAAGTTTGTGGCATTAACTTTGTTCTTGTCAATGTTTTTCACTAGCTCGTGTTTGAATCATTCTATATTTTGCACGACGTGTACAAACCTAAACCAATTTTATAAGTATTATACTTGTCAATGATAAATTTGGAGCTAGAGAAATAAAAATAAATACAAACCTTGAAATAAATGTAGTTGGACCGTGATTTATTTACATGAATTCTGTTATCCTTTAAACACGAGTTGAGATAGAAATCCTTTACAGAATGTTCAACTGATTGGAGAGATTGATTAAAAACAGAGCGGCCCAATTTGTTTCAGGCATGGGCCTCACGTTATAAATACACTCTAAGGCGTTCCACACGATTAGTTGGCTGCGGACGTGCCCTTCTCCTCAATATCTTACTCCTTCCCACACTTTGTGGCACAATTTGATACGTATATTTTTTGGACGGACCTGTCAACCATGCCCTGAGCATTCTCTGGCCACCAGAACTGCTAGTTAGCCACCTTTTTTTCTGTATCAGACACCTCCAGAACAACCTTAACCTTTTTCTCCAAGCTTGTCTACGCTTGCACAAGTTGTGTCTTTTAGTGCCATTATTACAAGTTGCTTAAAGCGCCGCAAAAGTCCCCCGGTTACATTTCTGATGCGAGGGAAAATAATCCTGACTTCTAGAATTATACAACAATTTTGATAGACTAGTTAATTTTAATCAATTTAAGTGATTTAAAATTTGTCTTAAAGATTTATGTGTCTACATCCAAATGAAGACAAATTGGTAAAATAAAGAAAAACTGATCTTTTTTTTGGTTATGTAAATTTTATTATATCATTGAAAGTATTTCTTTCTTTATATTCTAGCATTAAGTAGTTTTAAAGTGGTTAGTCTAGAACTCTTCAATGGAACTATAAATTGCCATGGAACGTGTAATTTTATATAAGAGAGGAAAATTAAAAAAAGTTATTTTGCAAAAATACTTTTGTTTCATTACTTGCATGAGTCTATAAATATTCGTGAATTTCTTTTTTATATAAAAAAATTGTATATAAGCCAAATATGATATCAAAAGAAACCTCTATGTCTTTCCAATATTCACA
>JAOQMP010000210.1:5424490-5462381 GCA_027563575.1 Erythroxylum pedicellare
ACCTCTATGTCTTTCCAATATTCACAATTTACCTAATTCAATTATGATAAGTAGACACTTAATATAAAGGTCATTCTCAGTTCAAAAGGCATATGAGATGCAATCAACAAAGGCTACATGAAGGTAGAGATGACAAGTCTCAACCAGCCCAACCTATCATGGCCTAGTATGAAGTCACATGTTAGGCCATATTAATTAGGCTTTGGATCAAATTGGGGTCTTTGAGGTTGTTCTAATGCCTAACTCAACCCCACCTAAAATGACACCATTTTAGGCAGTGCGAGCCTATTCAAGCTTAGGAGAAGATTGTCCATTAGTGGAGTCAGATCAATAATAAGTTTGATCAAGCCCATTTGGTTATGATCCTTATGTGGAGTTTTAAGATGAGAAAAGCTTGACTTAAGATGAAAAAGATGCCTCGGAGAAGCAAAAGAAGAAAGATCAAATTGCATTTACCATCATCCATCGAGGTTTAGACGAATAAATGTTTGAGAAAATAGTTAATGAACCACATTAAAGAAGACATCCAAACTCTTTAGATTTTGGTGACAAGAGTTGATAAGATGAAGAAGGTGCAACTTCAAATTATAAGAGCCGAGTTGGAGACATTCGTAATTAAGGATTCATAATCAATTTTATAGTACTACACAAAAGTGTTAATAGTAGTGAATCAAATAAATAGGCTTAGTGAAAACGTGAAATATGTTTAACTTATGGAGAAGGTACTACAATCTCTCGACTCAAAATTTAATTATATGGTAAAAACCATTGAAGAATCTAAAGGTGTGGGCAATATGAACATAGATGAGATAAGTGGATCTTTACAAGTTTGTGAAGAAACAATGGACCATGAAAAAAAAAAGATGTATCAATTGAACAAACTTTATTAGCAAAGTTATCCTTATAGTCAAAAAATAATTACATAGTGCAAAGTAGAAAAAGACAATTTATATGTAGAAGTGAACGTGGATGTAGACGAGGTCATAGATATGTATGGAGCAATCTTGCTAATATCATATTAGATTCAATACCATTTTTAGTTTTATCATGGTATAATATTAGTGCCAATCAATATCATTATAATGTTTTAGATAAAATTTTTAAATTACAAAATAGTTTTTAAATTTATAAAATTAAAAATAAATTGTCATCTGTCATGATGTAAATAAGAAATTGGAAAAGTTAGCAATCTTATTGGGAAAGTTAAAAGCTTATTATCTTTTATCAAAAGCAAACATATTATACATACTAGAAGCTCATTTTCAAGTTGACTAAACACTTTAGGCGATATATAAATTTGCTATTCCAAATCATTATAAAGAAAAGTTATCTTTATATCCACCTACTCTAAATGCAAATGCAAGCTAGCTATTAATGTCATGAAAATCCTAATGTAAGTATGTTGAACTACTAAAGAGAAGTTTTCATCCTAATCAATCCCCTTATGTTGTACACACTCTTTTACTACTAGTAGATCTTTTAACTTTTTTCCCCTTTTTATGCTAGTGTTGACTTCCTCTTCTATACCCATATGTATTTTATGGGCCTTTTTCTTTTGGGAAGCTGCATTAGTTCACTTTTTCTCTTTTTATACAAAGACTCCACCACCTCCACCATAGCTATCATCTATATATCCTTCTCATAATTACTTACAGCCTCTTGAAGGTATTTAGATCCTCATTACTAATGATAAGTGTCAAAGATGCTAAATCTTTCTAACTATATCTGTTTAGAGGTCTAATGGTATATATTGCTTTATTCATTAATATACTATAATGTTGCTCTTCCTCTACCATCGCTCTTTAATCTTCTAAACTTAAATATTTATCCTTTTTCATGTTTGCTATAAATTGATCTATTTTCACTTGTGCTAACTAAATACTACCCTCAATTGATGTTAGCTCAAACCCTACATTATTTATTTAACTTTTATTGCTCATCAAACACTACATTCCTACCAATCACTATCTTCTTTGATGTTAGGTCTAAAACCTTATAGCTTTTTATACCTTTATGGTAGCTAATAATATAATTCTTTGACTTTAAATTAAATTTGAACCTCTCATCACTAGAAACATAAACATAAGGGAGACATATAAAGTTTCAAATCTTATTTCATGTTTACACTTCCTCTATCACTTTCCTATCTAATGAATTTTATAGTAATCTATTAATGAGATAATATGCCATACTTAGACTTGACAATGCAATGTCTCTAAATTACATAATTCCTATAAAATCTTTAGAATTTTAAGTTTATGGACTTAGTATCATTTTATGATCTTAGATATTTGGTTTTTCTACTCGTCTGATTCTCATCTCAACTTTTCATTCCTTAAACTTTGCAAAAATCTAGAATTTCCACTTCATGAAGTCCGAAGTTTGAAAATCACCAAAAAAAATGTATTTTCAAATGTTGTTATCCTTTACAATTATGGCTTAAAACAAAATCGAATAACTCACTATTTCTTTTTGGAATGAAAGATAAGCACAAATATGCATGTGTTTCAGGTTATATACAACAATGTTTCTCTGTATGTATATATATATAACTTGATACACTTATGTCTCAAAATGCATTTATGATTGCCTTTATTCAAACATAAACATGGGTTCCAACAAATATTTGTCTAAAGTCGTGTCTTTTTCTAAAAATCTTTTGTTACACTCATAGTGTGTGTCCACCTATGCATTCGAGAGAAAAACATTATTTGTTAGATTATGTTTGCCCTAAAACTTAAAAAATCCTAATTTTTTCCCTAAAACTTCATGATGTTACTCATGTATTTATTAGTCAATATTCTTAAACTAGCACATTAGATAACAACTAATTGTTAATCAATCTAAGTCGTGGAAATAAAAATTGATTCAGTTTTGATCTATACTCGGAACACAAATTACTTCTCACTCAAATGCTAAATATGCCCTGCTATATAATTTTGGTGACAATGTGATTACAATGTCACTCCCGTGATAGTATTCACATAGTACAAATGAAGAAAGGAAACAAAGGAGAGAGAGAAAATAATTTCATAAACACAGAGAGAATATTCAAAAAGAAAGACAACTAAATTATGTTTTTTCATATCCATATAGTTGTTAATGTTTCATTTAAATACATATGATAGTAAGATCTACAATGTGTACTGGTCTAGGATTACATTCGTAGAGCCTTATTTAAATGACACGAATTCTGTATAGTAGCTAACGCTACCGTTTATTCGTCACTTGAGATGTTTCCTACATCATGGTCATCTTCTTCATCAATTCCTGTAATAATTCCCTTTCCCTTAATATCCTTCTCCACTAGGTTAATTTCTGGAAACCACTTCTGAAGATCGAAGAGGTACTCCCATGTTGCATTAGCATGTTCTCTGTTCGACCACTGAATTAATAATTGAGTGACAGGGCTATTGTTTCTTTTAACCATCCTTCTTCTTGGCACTGGTATGGGAGATGTTCAAAAGGTGTATGGAATTCTGGTAGTGATGTTGAAGTTCTTTCTTGACCCACATAAGCCTTCTTCAGTTGAGACACATGGAATACTGGGTTTATAAAGGAACCTTGCGGAAGCTCTAGCTTGTACGCTACTTTTTTCGCTCATTGTATAATTTTGTACGGGCCATAATAAAGTGAAGATAACTTCTTATTCCCTCTTCTTTAAAGAAAATACTGTTTATAAGGTCGCAATTTCAATAAAACCATGTTGCCTGTTTCAAACTCACATTCTGATCTTATTTGAAAGTTTCCGAAAGGGTGTTGTAGTTTTAAAAAATCTAGCTCAATCAAAACATAAAATTAAATTCACAACTGCAAATCAAAAATTAATACCAAAATTTGTTAAAATAGTTTGGCATACCTTGCCTACGTTAGTATGCTTTAAGAATATAACATTTACTGCCAAAAACATGAATGAAGCTTGCATTTGGTTTCTTTCCTTTCCAAAGTTCATAAAACATCTTATTTAGGATACTCCTAAGATAGACTATGTTGCATATATAGCATGTTGTGTTCATCGTTTCAACCCAAAATCACATTGACATTTTCCTTCCATTTAACATAGATATGACCATTTCTTGAAGGGGTCGATTCTTCTTCTCTGCAACTCGATTTTCTTGTGGAGTTTTAGGTGCTGAAAATCCTTGTATGATGGCATACTTGTCACATAAATCGTTCAAGCTTGCATTTTCAAATTTCCTTTTGTGATCTGATCAAATTCTCAATACTGCCATATTTTTCAGATTCATGACTTGCACGTATAAACTTCTAAAAGCCTTAAAAGCATTTGATTTTTCTTTCAAAAATGATACCCTAAGTATATCTAGAATAATCATCAACACCAGTTACAAAATATCTCATCCCACCAATGCTATCATATTATGTTGGACCAACCAAGTCCATGTGAATTAATTCCAATATGTATAAAGAAGTGACGTGTCTAACCTTTTTATGTGGCACTCTCATCTGCTTACCCGTTCGACATGCACTACTTATAGTTTTATCTTCTTTGTTCATTGTTGGTAAACCTCTCATAACTTCTAATTTCTTTAACTTGCTAATAAGCTCATGATTAATTTGCTCGAGCTTTTGATGTCATAGATCTATATTGTCATCATATGAAGCTGATTTACATACAGAAGTGACCGACAATATATAGAAATTGTTTGTTGATCGTTTCCCGCTCACATGACATTCTCCTTTTTTGGTTAACACCCTGTACTCATCATTTGTAAATTTAACCAATAAACCATCATCACAAAGTTGGCTAATACTCACCAAATTGGCTTTTAATCCAACGAAGTGAAACAAATTCTTGAGGAGTGATAGTCTATCCAAACATAATGTCCCTCTTCTAATCACTGAAGATTTCATTCCATCATCGAAAGTCACATGCCCATCCACATAACTTTGATAATCGAATAAGTAGCTCTTTTCTCCTGTCATATGACGTGAACATCCATTATCAAAATAAAAACCAATATGAGAAATAGATTTCATGGATTTAAGAACTATGAGAGCTTGCAATTGACTCTTTTTAACCCAAGCATACTTCAACATCATTGGTTGTTTTGTGAGGAATGTTTAGATTTTTCAGTTTTAGGTCCTTTGAAACAACATTTGTAGCACTTCGGCCTTATGTATCCGATAACCCTACAAAAATGACATGTAGGTATAAACCTCTGATTCCTTCTTGAGATTTCTTCTTGGACAGATCTGGTTATCCCATTATTCTCATCATTCGACTTAGAGCTTTCACCTTTATAGCCAATGCCTTGAAGATCTCCTTTAATCTTACTAATTTCCAGTAATTGTTCTAATTTTTCTGTACCTCCATTTAGCATTTTTAATCCTTTTTCTATACTAGCCAACTTCGATTTAGTTTCACCAATCTCATCTAATATGGACAACAACTTCATCTATAGATCATTGAGAGGTTTTCCTTTTTCAGCTTTTAATTTTCATACATGTTTGCACCCATTTTGCATACATTAATTCTTAAGCTTTATAAATATTCTCCTTTTGTCATCTGAACCACTGTCATCATTGTCATAATATGAGGTTAGACTTTGAGCTGATCCGTCTACATTTTTCTGGAATTTTCTAATTTATTCACATTTTTATCATCAGTTTCTTCCTTCTTGGCTGCAGCTAGGCAAGCAATTGGACTTTTGCTATATAAAGCAACTAACGCAATATAACTCACAACTTCTTCTTTACTACCATATTCACTTTTAGATTCATTCTCACTCTATGTGCTCATATAGGACTTCCATTTTCTCTTCTTCAAGGTGTTAACACATTTCGCTTGCATATGTCTGAAGTCTTGACACTCATGACATTGAATTTTCTTCACTTTTCTTTCACCCTTTTTAGTTTTAGCTTATTGTTTGATGAATTCCCACAGTTTTGCCTAAAATTGGGTTTGTCCTTTTTCACTTTCTTCAACCATTTACTGAAATTTCTTGTTAATAATACCAGATCCTTATTCTCATCGGATTCATCTTCTACATCATTCACATCTTTACCAATTTCAGCTTATAGTGTCAATCCTTTGCTCCTCCCTTGTTTACCCTTTAATAGATTCATCTCAAAATTAGTAAGAATCTCAATTACCTTATTCAATGACAATTCATTGATATCATGAGCTTCTTTGATTGTTGCAATTTTCGGTATGAACCTTGGAGGTAAGTGTAACATCCCATTTCCATACTAAGGGTTAGAACCTTAGATTTATGTAATTGAGAAAATAGTAATGAGAGATTTAAAAAATGCATTTCATTCTCATGTATAATGTTAGCATACACTTATGTGAATTTGATTATTGCACACATTACAATGAATTGTTCGTGCACTCATTTGACATTTTCAGGTATAAATGATTGTTTTAATGTGATTATAATGTGGATTATGAATTATGTGTCTTAAAAATTGAGTTGCAGTGTATGAGTAGTGAATTAGAATTTTTGGTGAAATATAAGAAATTTCTAGAATTTAAGGGTATTTTTGGACTAGAAAAAATGCCGAGTGGCAGAACCATTAATAAATAGTAGTAGAAATAAGAGTCAAATGGTAGTGAAAATTTTTATAAATGATATCACGATTTAATGACAAGTGTCATTGAAAATTGGGAGAAATTTGGGTTGAAATTTGTAGAAAAATGGACTAGCTTATTAAAAGACCAAAATGAGACCATAGGAAAGTGACAAGTGTCACTACCACTCACCACTTATTATTCTCATACCTAAATTAAAGACCATTTTCTGGTCTTTCACTTGTCTATTTACAATACATGCTTCAGTTCTTCATCTTCTTCATCTTTTCATCTTTCTCTCCTTCACACACGACCATCCCACCTCACCCTCATCATGTTGATTTTTGTCCAACTCTTTCACTTTGTTTCTTCAAGATTCATTGTCTTCTCCATCTTGTTACTAAAAGACCCAACCTATTCCACCTTAAAATTTGGTGATCGTATGATGCATGGGAGAAGCTAGGGTTAAGTGTGATTTGAAGACATTGAAACTAAACAAGTAAGTATAAGCATTACTCTTTTTGAATTATTGAATGAAGCATGTATGATGATATTTGGCAACAAAATGATCATGAAAAAATGAATGTGTTTATATCTTTTTTCTATGATTTATGAATAATAATGTATGATTTGGTATTGAGATGATTTAGAGTTATAATGAATCCAAAAATGAGGTAGAATGGAGTGCAGAAAAATTGAGTTGTGAATGGATATTTTCATGTTCTGTTTTTGATATATAAAAACGTGAATCATTGGTTATTTTAGAAATGGATAGGATTGAGTATTGAATTTAAAGAAAGGCAAGTGTGGTGTCTTGAAAACAGAAGAACTAGGATGGAAGTTTAGAGACAAAGTGATAATGATGTTTAAAGTGTGCTGGAAAACGTTAGCTGTAATATTTCCATTGGATAGGCACCTGTATTTTAGCCATGAATTGATTTACAGATATCCAAATGGAATGATTTTTGATTTGGATTAAATAAGAAACATATGGCTATATTTTTTATAAAGAAATAAAAATTGAATTATGTCTCTAAGAGTTTCAAAATTTAACCTGAAGTTGAGCTTTTGGATTATGTCGTAGTTTGGGAACAGTTCGTAGTATTTTAGATATAAATTGCAGAATATTGAACCAAATTGCATGAAATTAGTGTTATTACAAACTTAAGACATCAAGAAACAATTGTTTGGAAGAATTTTTTGCCTAAATACTTCTTTTTCCTTATCAAAATGGCCATGAAAAAATGACCGGAAGGTTTGTTTTGAGAAGAGCTAGAATGAAGCTTGAATAAGAGGTAGTGCACGATCGTGACAAAAAGGGACCATTAAGGGGTTGCACGAATGCGACATAGGAGGATCAATTGGAAGTGCACGATCGTGACAAAAAGGGACCATTAAGGGGTTGCACGAATGCGACATATGAGGATTAATTGGAAGTGCACAATCGTGATAATGAAGGCATACTGATAGTTGACAGTTTCGAACATCCTTCATTCTTTTGGTTATAACTTCTTCTCCCGACCTCCAAATGACGTGAAATTTGAACCAACAAACTCCTCACATATTTTTATTTATCTCCAAAATAAGTTATGGACATCTGAATTCATTATGAAAAGATTGATTGATGAGTTTTGTGTGAAAATGATGAAATGTGCTAGAATACTGTTAAATGGAGTGCTTTCATTGAACAAACATCGGTATTTTGGTCATATCTTGATCTGTAAATATCTAAATGAGATGATTTTTTATTTATATTAAACTAGAGAAATATGGATACAAATATATTAAAGTAATAAAATTTTATTTCTATCTCTAAGAATTCCAAAATCTGGCTTGAATTTGACAGAGTACTGTTACAGTTTAAGAATAGTTCTAAGTATTTTGAGTATAACTTTCAGTATACTAAATCAAATTGTATGATCTTGGTGTCATTAGAAATTTCAAACATAGGGGAGAAATTGTCTAGTGGAAAGTGTTGCCTAAATACTCAATTTTCCTTATCTGATCATGTAAAGTTGACCCGAAAGTCTATATTGAGAAAAAGCTTAAATGATTAATTGAATGATGAACTTAGAATAAATTTGTTTTATTGAGGTGTAAACCTAAGTTCAAATCTTACGTATGTGAGTTTTGATATATGAGTGATCATGTGAAGAGAATAATGAATATATACTCGAGATTGTCATTGAGCGTGCATTATACATAACACATATACATATTTGTACAATTGAATGTTTATGTGATTTTGCAATTAATAATGTTTGTGAAATGTGTGTATTGAATGATGTGGATACAGGATAGAACGTTCGCATCTGGATGTTTTCGGATCATATAAGCTAATGCTAATTTGGAGTGTACTGTGAGTAACTTAGACGGTCTCACTTAATTATTTGTTTGTACTAAATTCTGTATAGGATTATTTTGTGAATGTGATTGAGTTGATTCCAGACTTTGAAAGTCCGAGGTGTTTGATGCACAAGTAAGATATTAGAAGTGCTCCTTGTATGTGAATCTGAGTGAAATAATTGTACTCAACATTTTTGTTTAATGTCGGACCAAGGTCCGATGATAAATGTGTTTTGAATGTGAAACTGAAATCTGTTGACTGTCAAAAAATGTAAATGTGATGCATTTCATTACATGAATGCTTGAAAGATAAAGGCAGTTGTGACCGGAGTCGTCAATGAAAAGAGCTTAAAGCTCTAAATCTGATAAGAGCCTCTGGCTCAGTTGTAAATATACCCAATATCCACCAAGAGATATGGGACATTATCTGATACAGCTTGGTATCCACAAGGCATATGAGCTAGTAAAAAGGCGCTCAGTCACAACAAAGTAATAAACCAAAGTGAGTATCATATGCATTGCATTTATAATTGATATATATGTTTTAAATGATCAAAATGATCTGTTCTACTGCTCTGAATGTGATATGTGAAGTAAGTGATATGTGATGCTACATGATAAATGAAGTGATGTGAATTATGTGAATATATGATGTAATATGTTTTATGATTTGACTGAACCATCGAGGATGGTAACTCACTGAGTTCGCAAAACTCACCAAAATTGCAATATTATTTTTCAGGCTCAGAGGAATTATCCCGTTAGGCAAACGAGGGTCTAGCCACTACATTCTAGTAAGAGATAGAGGTCAGGATCAGTTAGCACCTGCATATGTATTTCATTGTTTTGTATCGAAATGTGTATTCACAAATACTGTACAATGTGTATATGAATGATTTTGTAATGTAATAAAATTATGACTAAAATGTTTTGTATCTGAAATGGGCTCAAGTGACTAGTGAAATTTTGATGAGTTATATAGTGGTTATAACTCTTGTGTTTAAAAAACTTTGATTATTGATTTTCGGCATATGCGTCTGATGTTTGAAAAAATTGTAATAAGTTGGGCTAATTGACTATTCTAGCATGTCACCTTCGTAAAGTATGTCCTCGAATACCGTCGGTATGTTTGGGGATATGCCTTATGAGAGTGGGGTGCTACAGTAAGGATCTCAATGTTTTCTTCACTAGTTTCAACTTAAATTATTTCTTTCTAAATTGATGTGCTTAGTTTGCTATGTCACACAATCTCTTATGGAAGTCTCCAATGATTTCACTCTTGTCTATCTTCAGCTCCTTAAATCTCATAGCCAACATCTGAAATTTTGAGGCTATTACAAATTTCGATCCCTTATGTATAATTTGCAATGTATCCCATGCTTCTTTTGTCAATTCACAGGCTAATATCATTGAGAGGCGGCCTTCATCAACATCACTAAATATGGCATACATGGCTTGAGAGTTTCCAAGTGCTCTCTCTTCTTCAGCTCTTGTCCACTCAGATGGATCCTTTAGTACCACTTCTCCCTTGTCATTAGTTATCATTAGATGTGTCTAGCCATGTAACACCGAGTTCCACGCTTTTGTTTCCTGTGCCTGAATAAAGACTCTCATCCATGATTTCCACTTAGGATAATTGGAAACATCCATCAACAGTGGCCTAGTAATTGATGTTTTTCTCTTGTATCCATATTTGCGAAACGCCGGCCTGCACCAACTTGTTGTACCAAATTCTGATTCAGTGACCAAGCATTGATACCAATTGAAAGTTTCCGAAGGGGTGTTGTAGTTTCACAAAATCTAGCACAATAAAAACAGAAAATTAAACGCACATCCACAAATAAAAAATTAACACCAAAATTTGTTAACGCAGTTCAGCACACTTTGCCTATGTCTGCGGGGCCCTCACCCAGCTCACTACTTTCACTAACGATAATAGTTTTATACAAAGCTTTATTGATTTGACACCACTCAACTCTTGATACAATCCCTTCCTTATAACTTGTGAAAGTATTTCACACCAAATAACACGATCGACTTATGTTAACCTCAACAGAGGATTTTCTTCACAACTTTTTAATGATAAAGACAATAAACGAACAACTCAATTGATTAAGAATAACAAAGATAAAAAATGAATACAATTGAGATAAGTAGGAACAACTTCCTAATAAATTCAGCTCCTTCGAAGATAGATTTGAAAGTTGTTCACCAAGTATACTGTCGTAGTCAGTTGTTAAAATTTTCGCGTATTACTTCCAACCGCAAATCATCAAGGGCAGTCACTGAATTAACACTTCATGAAAACAAAAAGGCAGCACAAAGATAACACATACACCAAAAAATAAGGCAGCTGCCATGTCCAAAAAAAACCACCCTTAATTAACGTTAAAGAGTAAAATAAAAATGCCCAGTTGATTCATGCAATGAACGATAGAAACATCACAGCTACAAACCACCAAATCAATCGACTACTGATCAAGGAATACATAACTGAAAACCCACCAACCACGACACATCAAGAAAAGTGCAACACACACATATAGCCTAGGTTTCGTAAAACCCCAATAGAAAACTAGTTGCTCAAAAAGAAATGTTAACTACTACAACCAGGGTAGAGGCCATAACAGAAACCATTCAGCTCAATAGTCACGTGATTCACCAAGAAATCTTCATAAGATTGAGTTCTATTTTCATACAATCCCTTATTAAAGATTGTTCAACATAGTTTTTTTTTTTAAATTTCAGCATCCAAGTCATACCAAATTTGTTGTTAACTCACACCCAAAAGTGAAAATTCTTAAGCCATAATCGAGCTATAATCAACCACTCAAATCCAATTAATATTCTATCCCATCTTGATTAGAATTAGAAGCTAATCAACATTATCTTGAAAATCCAATTAACGAATAATGTCAAAATTAATAATAAGATACCTAACATGTATCTTAACATTTTTTAATCGACATATTACTTCGTTCTATTATGTGTCCTCTATAAATGGAATTTGTCACTTTTGAAATAGCTTCTCGGTTCTTAAAAACTTGATTCACCTTTATTTCTCTTAAATCCCTCGTAATGTAGGGCGTATAAATCGGTGGAGGATACTCATACAAGACTTCAAAAGGTGTAGTATTGGTGGCAGTGTGATGAGTCGTATTGTACCACCACTCGGCTAAGAACACTCATTCACTCTACCATTGAGGTGTCTCATTGCAAAAACATCGCAAGTAAGTTTCCAGGATCTTGTTAATAGCCTTTAATTGGTCGTCTATCTATAGATGGTAGGCAGTCAAGTACTTCAAACAGATGCCTTGCCACTAAAGTAATTCCTACCAAAACTTACCAAAAAAGATGGGATCTTTATCACTAATAATCGATTATGGCATACCATGCAACGTAAATATATGGTTGAGAAATAGTTTTGCGATGTTGTTTGTTGAATATGGGTGTTTCATCGGAATAAAGTGAGCGTACTTTGAGAAAACAATCAACAACTACCAATATGAAATATATTCATCTTGATATAAGTAACCCTTCAATGAAATTGACACTGATCTCCCTCTAACTACCTTTTGTAATTTTAATTAGTTGTAGGACTCTTAGGTAGGTAGAGTTATCGTGCTTATTCTTTAGACAATTCATACATTTTTGTACGTGGTTTTGAACAACTTTAGCCATTCCCTTCCAGTGAAACATGTTTTGCAATTTTTTTTGTAATCACCATCACTCTTGAATGTCCACCCATTGCATCATCATGACTAATTCTAATTATTTACTCCCAGCGTGCTTTGTTAGCACCCACTATAAGTCATCCATTCCACCTTAATAATCCTCCTTTCCACTCATAATGCTCGATTTCATAACTAGGATTTCTACCTGCTTAATTATATCTTGAATTGATCGATCTATCTCCTAACTTTTTCTAATGTCCTCTAGCAATCCTCTTTGCAGTTTAGTCATTGACAACATTAACAATTTTGCACTGGTGATCCTCGAGAGAGCATCTGCAGCCATGTTCTCTTTCCCACTATGGTACTAAAATTCAAAGTCCTAACCAAGTAGCTTTAGAATCCATAATTATTACAAAGGGGTTGATAGATGTTGCTTTGGTAAGTATTTGAGACTTTTGTGATTCGTTTTCATAATAAATGGTTTGCAACTCAAATAATGGTGCTAGTAGTTGATCACTTTTATCACTGCCAAAAATTCTTTTTCACAGGCTAATAAGTCGTGGTGTCTTTTAGCTAGTGTTTTGTTAAGGAAGGCAATATGATGATCTTCTTGTTATAAGACAGCCTTAATTTCCAGTCCATTATTTCTACTTCCATCATAAATGGTTTCGAAAAATCCAAAAGAGCTAGCACTAATGCCGACGAGATTACTTCTTTTAATTTTTTGAATATTATCTTTTCTTTTTGTTGCCATTCCCATTGAACTAGTTTCCCCTTCTTTAATAGCTCTGTTAATGGCCTCGCAATCAGTCCATAACCTTTTATAAATCTCCAGGTGTACCTTATTATTCCTAAGAATCGTCCTTTGATTGTCCTCACCTTTCTAGTATATGTGGTTGCTCCTCCTTCTAAAATGGTGCCCAAATATTTGATCTTTCACGCTCAGAATACAATTTTACTTCCTCGTAAAATCACTCAATTGTCTCTCAAAGTTTGCATGGTAATAATGATATGTTTTACATATAGTTGTAACGAGTAACTATAAATTAGGATATTGTCAAACAAACCATAATAAAATGCCTCAGATATAGTTTGAATAACTCATTCATCAATCTCTAAAACGTTGAAGGAGCGTTCGTTAAGTCAAACGACATTACTAAAAACTCATAGTGGCCTTTTATGCAATGTGAACGCTCTCTTTGGAATATCTTTTGGCTGTAGTCGAATATGATGGTACTCCGAAAACATATCCAGTTTAGTAAACTAACTAGCCCAGTGCAGTTCATCTAAAAGCTCTTCTATTAGTGGTATAGGAAATTTGTCCTTAATTGTGGGCTTATTTAAGTCACAGTAGTCTACACGCATGCGCCATGAATCATCCTTCTTTTTGACGAGGACAACAGATGAAGTGTAGGGACCATAACTATGTCGAATGAACCCTTGGTTTATAAGGTCCCTTACGGATTGTTCAATAACATCCTTCTGCATTCATAAGTAACAATATGGCCGAATGTTAATAGCTTCAACCCCTTTCAAATGAATTGGTGCTTGTGTTGGCGATCATGTGGAAGTTGAATCAGCTCCTGGAAATTTTCTGTATATTTTGACAAGTTTGCATTGATTTCATCAAACGCCCTCCATTGTTCACCCTTCACTCTCATCTATTACAACTGGTATTCAATGGGAAATGCTAATTGCATCATTGAGTACTTGTCTATTTTTTAACACTGTAAAGTCCTCTGGAACTCCTTGCATGAGATTACTTATGATCTCCCTCCTGTTTTCCCATTCAATGTCACCAACCAACCTTCCTAGTTAAATGTCATTGTCCACTCTTTGAAGTTACATAACACATCATTTAATCCAGCTAGCCATTGGACCCCAATACAACATCACGTCCTCCTAATGATAGAACTAAAACAATCATGGTTAATTGAGTTCCTTGGATTATCCATATGAAATTTTCACAATATTGAAGACATTCTAAACGTAGTCCCCCACCCTCCATGATGGAGACAGGTTCTATTTCTCGAACATCACAGCCACCCTTCTTTATGACTGATATATCCATAAAACTATGAGTGATACCAATCGATTAGTATATGAATTATTCTTCTTCAATGCATGCCCACTAATCTCATATTTTTGAACTCCATTTCTCCCGATAAACCAATCATGGCTTACATTGAAACATTTAGATAGTCAATCTCTCTTCTAAATTCCTCGTACTCTTCCTTGTCTCCTTCTGGTGTAGTCTTCATGTTATCTTCATCTCCAAAGATCAAATAAAACTATAATTGTCTTTTCTTACGTAACTTGAACTATACTTATCATCGCACTAAAAACGAAACCCTCATGCTCGCTTATCGTCAAACTCTTGTGTTTGGAGGGTTTAAAAGATTTTACTAACGATGGGCACAATATAGGTACGGGTGTAGGCAGTATTTGATTAAAGCTTGATCTTTTGTTTATGTTTGTTGTGTGTTACAATATCGGAACTGTCCTATAATTTCCTCCATTGCACATATTTTTTTTGTGTTTCCTCAACCTAGCATAGTATTTCCATTAGTCATCACTATGGGTTCTTACTTTCGGGCTAGCATAGTATTTCCATTAGTCATCACTATAGATTCTTGCTTTCGAGCTAGCATATACACCTGGTGAAAAGAGTGAGGTTTATGCAACTTCACTGTTACACCTATTTTGAGTTTGAGTCCCCTCATGTAGAAACTAAACAAATACCCTTTTGGCAGTGATAATCTGTTTAAGTGACAATCAAATTGAATGCAGTAATCCAACATTGTTCCATCTTGTTAAGATAAATGTTATATATCTCATTATTTAATTTTGGCATTTTTGATAATTGTATCTCTTCGATAATGAAAGTCTTCAAATTCAAATCAAGACAAAGATACGTTAGGTTTTACTTAGATAAAGGCAAAATCTTGTCAAAGATATGGATTTGCCTACGTTTGTGAAAATGAAGAATTTTATGATGCGAAGACTTCTTGCATGATGAGATAAGCTTGCTCTTCGATGTGTCTATAATGGTGCACTGTCAACGTTCTCTTTTGATTATTGTCGTAAATACATTATTACCAAAAATATATGATTGTTGTATAGGTTAGGAGGTGGCTTAATTTCAATTGAGTTGTTCATACATCCCACTTCGTTGTTCTTGGATGGTAACATGTTATATTGGCTACGGTTATTATTGGTATGAGACGCAGTCAATTGTGAGTGTACTGTGTTTTTGGTTAATTGCTTGATTTTCTACAACTGGGTATGCTTCCATCCTTAAACGACAATTGAAGGTTGTCTTGGGTAATTTTGTAACTGTCGTTTTTAGTGTTAGTAAATAAAAATTTCAAAAGTTTTCATGACTTTGTAGCTACTGTCTTTTTTGTTGGTTTGGTGCAAAAAACTTTAATAGTTGTCGTGGTTGTTGCAGCTCTATTGGGTTAACGTTTCGATGACAAAACATTTGTTGATTTGAGACATTTTATGGCTATTATGCGTAGGATATTTTAGTGATAATATCAAAGATTCATAGAAAATTTCTTGGTTAACAACTTCCCGTTCTTTCGTTGATGAAGTGATATATTTAGGGGAGTTGTTTTTTTTATCTCAAGTATTTTCATTTATGTTGAATTTTATTTCATCACTTGAGTTGTTTATTTTTCTTCGTTATCATTAAAGATTGTTTGAGAAAATCCTTTATTGAGGTTAGCACAAGGTGGTTATACCATTGGGTATGAAATACTTTCATGGGTTGTGATGATGAGGAATAGTGTCAAGGGTTGAGTGATATCGACTCAGTAAAGCCTTGTATAAAACTATTGTCATTAGTGAAAGTATTAAGCTGGGCGAAGGTCCCGTAGACATAGACAAGGTGTGTCGAACTGCTTTAACAAATTTTGATGTTGGTTTATTTTGATGTGTTTAATCTTTCTGATTTTTATTTATGCTAGAAACGACTAGGGAAAATCTAAAAGTTTGTGAAACCTTTACATCCTTCAGATTTTTTTCAATTGGTATCAGAGTGGGTTACCGAATTAGAACTTAGTAGATCAAGTATGTGCAGATCTGTGTTTTGCAATTATGGTTATAAGAGAAGGGGCATCAATCATTAGCCCACCATTGTTAGATGGTTCAAATTATCCTACGTAAAAATCATAGATGAGAGTATTCATTAGGCACAAAGAATAAAAGTATGGAACTTGGTTTTAAATGGCTAGACACATCTAGTGACGATTGATGAAAATGGAGAAGCAATGCTTAAAGATGCATCTAAATGAATAAGGGCTGAAGAAGAGAGAGCGCTTGGAAATTCTCAAGCCCTGCACGCCATCTTTAGTGTATTTGATGAAGGTCGCTTTGCTATGATATCAGCCTGTGAATCGGCAAAAGAAGCATAGGACACTTTGTAAACTATACATGAGAGATCGAAATCTGTGATAGCCATAAAACTTCAGATGTTGGTTATGAGATTTAAAAAGTTGAAGATGGACGAGAGTGAAACCATTGGAGACTTCCATGAAAAATTGCATGACATAGTGAGCCAAGAGCATCAACTCGAGAAGCAATACTATAACCTAAAACTGGTTAAAAAGACGTTAAGATGATTACCTATGAGGTTCATACCAAAAATTGCAGCAATCGAGGAAGCTTATGATATCAATGAATTGTCATTAGATAAGATAATTAAAATTCTTACCAATTTTGAGTTGAATTTGTTAAGCAGAAAACAAGAGAGGAACAAAGGATTGGCATTGCAAGTCGAGATTAGTAAAGTCATGAATGACTTCGAAGATGACTCCGATGAGAATAAGGATATAGAGTTATTGATAAGAAATTTCAGCAAGTGGTTAAAAAAAGTGAAGAATGACAGACCCGAGTTTGGGCAAAACAGTGGGAGTTCATTGAACAATAACTTCAAACAACAAGCTAAAACACAAAAGGGTGAAAGAAAAGTGAAGAGAATTCAATTTCATGAATGTCAAGGCTTCGGACATATGCAAGCAGAATGTGCTGACACCTTGAAGATGAGAAAAGAAAAATCCTATACGAGCACCTAGAGTAAGAATGAATCCGAAAGTGAATGTGACAATAAAGAAGAAGTTGTGAATAGTATTACATTAGTTGCTTTATACAACAAAAAACCGGTTGCTTGCTTAACAACAACCAAGAAGGAATTAATCAATGATGACAATGTGAGTAAATCAAAAAATTCAAGGAAAAATGTAGACGAATCAGCTCAAAACTCAATCTTAGATTATGATAATGAGGACAGTGGTTCAGATGATAAAAAGGGGAATGTTTACGAAGCTTATGAATTAAGGTATGCAAAATGGGTGCAGACATGTAAGAAGAGTGAAAAGCTGAAGGAAAAAAACCTCTCGATAAAAAACATCATTCAAAATCTACAGAACAAGTTATTGTCTACATTAGATGAGCTTGATGAAACAAAGTTGAAGCTAGTTAGTACGAAAAAGGGAATAAGAATGTTAAATGGAGATACTGAAAAGCTAGAAAAGTTTTTAGAAATTGGTAAGACTAAAGGAGACCTTCAAAGCATTGGCTATAAAGGTGAATGTTCTAACTCTAATGACGAGAAAAGTAGGGCAACCAAATCTGTCCAAGGAGAAATCTCAAAGAAAAATCAGAGGTTCGTACCTACATGATACTTTTGTGGGTTATCGGGCACATAAGGCCGAAATGTTACAATTTGTTACAAATGATGGTTCAAATGAGTCAAAACCAAAAATCTAGACACTTTCCATTAAATTTCCAGCAGCAACCCATGTTACCAAACATACTTGGGTTAGAAAGGGCCAATTACAAGCATAAAAATATAGCGAAGGGAAAACAAGAAATTGTCCAGATTCAAAGTTAGTTTCTACTATTAAAGAAACTATTCAAACAGAAGATCAGTTGGTTGCTTATAAGGGAGGAATTAACTAGACATCAGATGACAGAGTTAATATGACAAAGAATAAGTCTAGGTTTGAAAATCTTTGATGGACACAGGAGCTGTATACTTTAAAATTTTGAAGTATATTGATGTTGTTTATTAAAAATGAAAAAAACAAAAAAGAACAAAAAAACAAAAAAGTGGGTTCGAAAGAGTTATCTTCTAGGCTTTTCTGAGTTTTTATTAATGGATATTTTAAGTTTTAGCTGATTAGTGTGTGATTGGATTTTTCTTTACTTGTTGGATAGTAAATTTGATATGAGAATGAGGCTCTCCTTGATGATTTAAAATTTTTTCTTTTGAATGTTAATTTACAGAGTTATGTCGAGAAAAAAGATGCTTGGTTGGAGAACTATAAGAAGATTCGAGTTTTCTATGATTCTAGTTTTTCAAGTTTTATCTTGATATCTCTATATCGTGGGCTGTATGAATTTGGGCAATTTGTGTTCATATGGTTAATGTAAGGAAGAGATTGATTAAAGTTGATTCTAATTCTTTGAATGCATTTTGGGGGTTTATGAATTTAATCAGTCGTATGCGGATGACTTTGATGTGAGTAATGATATCATGGCTAGTATTTTGATTAGTGGTAAATTGTCATCTTTACTTGCTTGTGATTCTTTCGCTACACTTATTGTTGATTCTTATTCCTCTTTATTCGCTGAGATTGATCACATTGAAGGCATTCTTCGTTTTGACATCTTTTTGTCCCAAGGGACGAATATTAAATTGTTTTTTATGACTGTTCCATTTAGAGGGAGATTTCAAGGTATATACGTGACTATTAATCTTACTTTTTAGCATCCTTTGCCCCAAAGGGGGCGAAGACTTGGGCTTGTGTCAGTTGTGTTGGTTGCTGCATTATCTTTTATATTTTGTTTATGTTGAGATGATTGTTAATCTTGGATGATATTATCTATGTTTAGATCTTGAATTAAGGGGGGGTCTTTGTCATGTAAATTATGAACTCGATGTTATATGTCCAAGTATCTTCTTTAGGAGGTGTTTCAGATTTGTGATAAATAATGCCAAAAAGTGGAAGATTTATTAAGATATATTTTATATATCTCGTTATTTAATTTTGTCATTTTTGACAATTGAATCTTCAAGATAATGAAAGTTTTCAAATTCAAATCAAGATAAGGTAGAAGATATATGGTGTTTAACTTAGATAAAGACAAAATCTTGTAAAAGATATGGATGTGCCTACGGTTGTGAAAATGAAGAATTGTATTATGTGAAAACTTCTTGCATAATGAGATAAGCTTGCTCTTGGATATGTTTACGGTGGTACACTGTCAACGTTCTGTTTTGATTATTGTCGTGAATACATTATTGCCAAAAATAGATGAATGTTATATAGGTTAAGAGGTGTCTTACTTTCGATTGAGTTGTTCGTGCAACCCACTTCATTGTTCTTGGATGGTAACATCTTATGTTAGCTACAGTTATTATTAGTATGAGACACAGTCGATTGTGAGTGGGTGTTATGTTTTAGGTTAATTGCATGATTTTCTGCAGCTGGGTATTCTTCCATCCTTAAACGACAATTGAGAGTTGTCTTGGGTAACTTTGTGGCTGTCGTTTTTGGTGTTGGTATGTGAAAATTTCAGAAGTTTTGGTGACTTTGTAGCTATTGTCCTTGTTGTTGATTCGGTGCGAAAAACTTTAGTTGTTGTCATGGTTGTTGCAGCTCTTTTAGGTTAACGTTTTTGTTTATTTGAGACATTTTATGGCTGTTGTGTATGGGATGTTTCAATGACTATATCGAAGATTCATTGCAGATTTCTTGGTTAATAACTTTCCGTTCTTTTGTAGACGAAGTGACATACTTAGGGAAGTTGCTTTTTATCTCAAGTGTTTTCGTTTATATTGAATTTTATTTAATCATTTGAGTTATTTATTTTGTTTCGTTATCAGTAAACATTATTTGAAAAAATCTTATGTTGAGGTTAGTACGAGGCGATCGTATCATTGAAATACTTTCACAAATTGTGAGGACTAGAGATAGTGTCAAGAATTGAGTAGTGTTGACTCAATAAAGCCTTGTATAAAAATTATTGTCGTTAGTGAAAGTATTAAGTTAGGTGAGAACTCTGCATATGTAAGCAAGGTATATCGAACTACATTAACAAATTTTGATATTAATTTATTTTGATACGTTTAATCTTTCTTATTTTTATTTGTGCTAAAAACTACCGAGGAAAAATCTGAAAATTTGCAAAATCATTACATCCTTCGGATTTGTTTCACATTTTATTTTAATTCATTAAAATCCCTCACAGGTCATATGGAAGATTTTCGCATCAAACTTCTGTTTGAAAGCCTCGGTAAACTCATCCCAATCTACCATTTCTGCTTTATTATGATTCTTAACATATAGTCGGTGCCACTCCTGAGCTTGTTTATCCATGTGCAATATTGCCACACTTAACTGTTTTTTTTTTTGTGGAGTTTGATCCAATTGAAAATTTTTCTTACAGCCGTTAAGCCACAGTTTGATGTTTTCACCGTCAAACGAAAGAAACTTGATTTGATTCAGTCTTTCAGAAGCGTTTTCATCCTTCTCCTACATGAGTTGTCTACTCATGAGTTGACAAGCCTGAAATTGGAATTCCTGGTTCTTCCCCTTGTTTCAGCAAAAATTGTAAGAACATAATTTTCAGCTCCATCATCTCTTTCTCGACCATTTCCCTTTGTTTAGAAACTCCGATAACATTTTCTCGATCCTATCTTTTGAATCCAGAAACATTTTCTCATTCCTGGTCTATGCTTTCACCAAACTTCTGACGTTTGCTTCGAGCCTGCGCACCTCTCGTACATTCTACCATGGTTTCCTTCCTAGAATCTGACTGCTCTAATACCAATTATTGTATAATTTTGGTGATAACATGATTACAGTGTCACTCCCATGATAGCATCCGTATGGTACGAATGAAGAAAGGAAACAAATGAGAGAGAGAGAGAGAGAGAACAAATCTAGAATTCACGGAGACAAATTTTTTTATGTCCATGTAGTAGTTAGCGTTTCTAATTAAACACACGTGATAGTAAGGGCTACAATACAATGTGTGCTTGTCTAGCATTACATTCGTAGAGCCTTATTTAAACGACGCGTATTCAATCGTCACTCGAGCTGTTTCCCGCGTCATGGTATCTTGTTCGTTAATTTCTGTAACATGCCCTCTCTGTCTAGCCAACCACCAAAAAAATACGCATTTAGCGTGACTTTGTTGCATCTTGGAGGGCAGAGTTTGGAGCCTAACGTGTAAAATGATGTCTGAAACCAAAGTGTAGACGTTTAAGTGACAAAAGTTCTTACAATGGTGCGTCGTGGCAGAGTTATTTTACGCTGTTCTCTGATGCATTAACCAAAAGGATGGTCAATTAGGGATAGCCATTTCAATTTGCTTGGTTGTCTCTACGCCATGTTTCCGCGGCCTAAGACCGGCCAAACCACTCGCCATGATCCTGGTTCATGTCTATCAAATAAAGGTCAAACCCCAGCTAAAAAATTCGCAGAACTTTGACAAAAGAGGGCAGGAGCACACGGGACTTTGAGAGGTATGAAATCAATAGTCATGTGAAACTGTGACCATGAGTTGAGGAACCGTGTACAAGTTTAGAGATTAGTCCAGTTGGATTAGTACTTGCGCACATTATTTTCAGAAACTGGGGTCCGAAGATTTACGAGTTACATCCTATAAATCTTTCGGTTCAATTTTATTTTTAGTCTTCTTTGAATAGGACTAGGACTTTGTTTATGCTTAACTGTTCACATACTATGCTTAAGCAATTCAAGCAAGGCTTTAAATTCATGAATTGGTCTCAACTTGTTAAACTTTACCAACTAGACTTTGCATAAAAGTACAAGGGACTCATGAAGGAACGGACATCGACAAGCCTGACATAATGGACGGTTAATGAACCTAAGCTTCCTTTTTTCTTTCATAACAGAAAATTTTTCATTATTATTTCTGTGTAAATATATAATATTTCACTAATAATTCAATATCTAAAATTAAAGAATAAATTTAATTAAATCGTAAAATCAAAAACTATATTGCAAAGAACCATCTAACTCCAGCTACTAAAATAACAATGTGTTTTAATATGTCAAAGTCATGTTATACTCATATCTCCGTGACCTTTTAATCACAAAAAGAACAACGTTACTGCATACTCCAGAGTTTGTAATTTGGGTGCGAGAACAGAATTTCCGTCAAATGACCTAATCTTCCTAATACGTGTCCTGCTGGCTTCCAATCAAAAACTTCTGGCTGCAATCATAAACTGAACACTTTGGAGTGGTTTTGAGCTCTGGGAACCATGTTCTCCCTGACTTTAGAGTAGGAGAATTGATTAGAAATTTCAAATGTGAACTTTCAATGGCAGCCACCATAGCTTGCAAATCGCGTCTTGAACAGGGTTTGAAGCTACTGGTAAACCCTGTTTTTGACTCCTGAAAAAATGGCGAAAAGCAACTAGAAAACTGAGCTATGTATAAATAAACACAAAAAACAAGTACAGTAGACAATCCCAGCTACTTCCTGGCAAGTCCACCTTCCCCTATTAATTACCTTCATAAACACAACATCGATAACAATAAACAAACCACATCACAACGTGCACTGCCATAACGTACGTTCTACATTTCCTGAAAACTATCAAACGCTCAAGCCTCTGCAAAAGCTACTTGCATCATCAAACACTACCTAGTCACAGACAGTAACCAACAATGTCAGCTCATCTCTCCAAGACAGACTCAGAAGTAAGCAGCCTAACCCAGTCATCGCCGACCAGGTCATCTCCTCCTCGAAGCCGCCCTGTGTACTATGTTCAGAGCCCGTCAAGAGACTCTCATGACGGCGAGAAAACCACCAACTCTTTCCACTCAACGCCGGTGCTTAGCCCGATGGGTTCCCCTCCCCATTCGCACTCTAACTCTTCTTTGGGGCCTCATTCTCGAGAGTCCTCCTCTACACGCTTCTCCGGGTCTCTCAAACCTCACCAGCATCGTAAAAACGATGGATCGACTCATCGAAAAGGTCGCAAACCGTGGAAGGGTTTTGATGCCATTGAAGAAGAAGGCCTTCTTGATGGTGACATTGTCACGCATGGCCTTCCTCGTCGATGTTACTTTCTCGTATTTGTTGTTGGCTTCTTAGCGCTTTTCACTTTGTTTTCGTTGATTCTTTGGGGTGCAAGTCGGTCTCAGAAGCCCACCATCACCATGAAGGTAATACGAGAACAGAGCGTTTCATAAAAGATAAAAAATTTGCTCAATTTTTTCTTTCGAATCTGTTATGTTCACTAAAATGAGCAGAGACTAAAATGGGTGTTTTGATTGCGTTGGATTGTACAGAGCATAATGTTTGATCAATTTGTTGTACAAGCTGGAGCGGATTTCTCAGGCGTAGCCACTGAAATGGTGTCCATGAACTGCTCGGTCAAACTCACATTTCGTAATACTGCTACATTTTTCGGTGTCCACGTTACATCAACTCCTTTAGATCTATCCTACGCTCAACTAACTGTTGCCACCGGCGATGTAAGCATTCCAACAATTGTCTCTTACGTCGTTGTCTCATAGATGATTTTCAGACAAGATGCATTTCAATCTTCATCAGAAAATTATCAATACAAGTGTGATATGCCCATTGCATTATGTCTGACAGGAAAGAAGAAAATAAATAACATTTGACTTAGTTTGTCGAAACTGATTGTCAATTGCAGATAAAGGACTTTTATCAATCAAGAAAGAGTCAGAGGGCATTGACGGCGTTGGTGAAAGGAAGTAGCATTCCATTATATGGCGGGGGAGCTAGCTTGAGTAGCTTGAACGGTGCACCGATTCAACCAGTGCCATTGACTCTAAGCTTCATGGTTCGGTCCAGGGCTTATGTTTTAGGTCACCTTGTCAATCCCAAATTCTATAAGAGGGTCAAATGCTCTGTGACCATGGATCCTCAGAAAATGAATGTAGGAGTTCCTTTGAAGAACAACTGCACTTATCAATAAAAACAAAAAAAAAAGGTGAAAATAATGTTTTTCATGCGCAAGATTTTCTTACAACGTTTCATCGGAGTTGGCAACGCCAGAAGCTGTAAGTAAATTTCCTTGCTGTTTTGCTTGTAGCTCTTTTCCAGTCTAAATCGAGAGATAAGAATAATGCATTATGACAGGCACAAAATGTCTTGTGATCTTCTGACATATGTTTAGGAGATTGGACCCATATAGAAGGATCTGTCGGCGGGTTTCATATGCCTTACCTTAAAAGAATTCTTACTGTATTGAACTATATCCAAGTAACATCCTAGTTTTGGAATTCAGTCTCAGACCAGATTCTTACTTGTATACCAATAGAATTTGTGTTAGCTTGCGTAATAATATCATAACAACTTTTCAATTCACTTAACAAGTAGTAAGGCGTGATTACAGCGAAAAACTATATTTTAAAAAAGATTTAATCCTTTTTCTTTGTTTAATTATTTACAATACCATTTTTATTTAAACATGCATATGGTTCAAAGCACATCAATCTAATCCAGCGAAACAACACAAGACCTGTCCCTAGCAGAGCCTCCAATGAGCCACACTTTGTCGGTGACAATTGTAGTCGTACGACACCGTTTGGGTAATTGAGTAGTTGTTAGGGACTTTTTTGGTTTTTTCTTAACTTGTACTATAAACGAATGCTCCTCCGATCGTTTAGAGGGCCCAAAAAGATGATAAAGATACGATCCTCATGCAATTGTTTATAGGGCCCAAAAGGATTACAACGATCTAGTGAGCCCAAGTCAATGGCCCACCTTTCTCGGTTTAAATAGAAAATCCAAGATTTGTCATGCTTACGTTATACTGCCAAGTTGTCACATCATATGTGTATCCAGCAGTCCAATTTTGGTGTAGTCTATTTATTAAATTTACGAAATAAAGTTGGAACAGAATAGTAAGAGAGGGTGAACCGATCCCTCTATCGACCATTAAGTGACGCTATTTTTAATTTTCACAAAGGAATTACATAAACATAATTTGTTATCAAAAAGTCTCATATCTAAGTAGCAAAAGTATTTTATTTTACTATCATCACACTTAATCTGAAGTTTTACAGTGAAGCAGGATATGAAAAGGTCTTATAATACGCAATTTTATCCCTATATAATAGAGAGACTGTTTTTAATAGACCAATATGTAGAATGTGACAATAAAAAAAGGATGCAGGTTTTAAAAAAAATTAAAAACAATGTTTGAATAAAAAAGAATTAAATTTTTTAAGAAAAAGTATTCTATTTATAAAATATAAAGAAAAAGTTGCATGATCTTGAAAATTTACTTTTTGTTATTGAATAAACTCAAAATTCATCCATATATAATAGAAAAATAAATTCAATTTGTACTTCAAATTTTGAAAAAAAAAGTTAAGAGTTCAAAGAATATTTAAAGTTAATAAATTTTTTGGTTGCATTTATAAGTTAGGTCAATTAAGAGATTTCGTACTTGCATTGACATTTTACAAGGACTCGTAATCAAAGTCCCGCGGTACTCATTCTAATGACCCACCAATACTTGTCCTTAAGCTTTCATTGCTTTGCAAGCTACAATGTGAATTGAAGTCTCTTTATACACACTTATTACCGGTATCATTCAAATCATGACCTAATAAGTTTATATTCGAAGTTATTGCTCATCATCAACTTCTAACCCCCGCATTGTCAATTGTTTATCAAATCACATTGGCCCGATAAACTTGATTTTGACTAAATAGGTCGCACAGATTTTGTGTTACTGAAGGAACTAATTTGATAATGGATCAAACTATTTTCAATTGAGTTATAAAATTTAATTATGGTTCTAAGTTCAACAAAAATTTTAAATTCAATCATTACAACCAACTTTACTTGTTAATTTAACAAAGAGCTAGGAATAGGATAGGCCAAACCAGTTTTAGCAAATATATGGAGTTAGAAGTTGGAGAAACTTCAAAACCCGAGTAGGCAAAGTCCCATGGTGTTATTAATGCACAACCAAGAAGCAAAGAGCACTTGAACTGCCAAGTTACCGATCGAGTTCTGACTAGTACCTGTCGCTCTAACAAGGTATCCATATGATATATTCCTAGATGCTCTACCAAACTTGTCAGACTCACCAAAGTCCCGTAACTAACTCTTGTTTGCAAATAATCAAAGCTCAGAGTAATCATGGGTTAATATTTCACGAGGAGGACATCGCTTTTCTCTTAAGTAAAACTACAACACCAAGAAAACATTCCTTTTTTAATAAATTATGTATTCTTTATCAAAGGCCAAGCGACGAGATCTTATCCCAGAAGGAACCTCGCTCTTTTCATTCGAGCAAGAAGAGTGTTAAAATTTTGACTCATAACCCTAGTTCAAGGAGCATATTTAAGAGCTACACCTAAATCAATTAGGCGGCAACCTGATCTATAATTCAACAGTTCCAAACTAAATACCAGCAAATTGGAGTAAATAAAGCTGCTTACGATAGAGCTCTAACAAATTTTGTATTCCAATGAGAATATACAAAAGATTCAGCTTGTATGTACACAACGTTTTAATATGTTCAAGGCGACTTGAACCACCTCTCCTGTGTCAACCTAAGAGTCAGTGGCCTAAAACTTGAAACTCTAGGTCTGCCTACTACTCATTTAGTCATTTACAACATGAAAAATTAAAAGAAAAAAAACTATCTCTCAATCATTATCAAAATTCAATCAAGTCTCGAAATCCGTTGATGCGACCTGAGAGAACCCCGAGAAAATCTCCCAAGTTGCTTGATTTCAGTTCCCGTCATCTGACGCAGACCCAATTTTCAGAATCTGACCATTTGCATTTCTCATCACTCGCCAACCGCTGGACTCTCTCCTCCGCCCCTACCGACCACTCGAATCTTGACTCCTCCACCGTACCCGAACATGATTCAGACGCCGTCGGCGATGGTTGGTCCCAAAAGCAATCTGGGAAATCAAAATGGCCTCTAGGCGATGACGACAGGGATTGCTGATGACCCTTTAATGTGACAGAGGATTCGTTGCTTGTTGTAGTGGTAGAAACAAAAGGATGATCCAATAACATCTCAGCCGTCCATCTCTTTCTGGGATCCTTAACAAAGCACTTGGACAAGAAATCCTTCCCATGTTCGGACATGTCTTGTGGGATTGTTGGTAATTCGTCTCCGACTCCGATACGGATTAGCAACGCCGCCAGGTTTGTCTCCGGCTTACAATTCCACGCCGGTTTTCCAGTGATCATCTCAACCACCGAACATCCAAGTGCCCAAATATCTCCCGGCGTCTCGTACTCATTTTGGTTGACTGATTCTGGTGACATGTACAAAGGCGTCCCTCGAATTTCCGGCCTCCTCTGTTTTTCTTTACTTTGTTTCTCTCCTACTCTCTTCGCCAACCCGAAGTCTGCAATCTTCACCTCACCATCGTTGGACAGTAACAAATTGTGAAGCTTTATGTCACAGTGAACAAACCCTTTTGCGTGGATGTGAGACAGACCCTTTAGTATCGCTCTCGTGTAGCGTTTAACGTCTGATTCCGGCAAGCAACCACCGGTGACTCGATTGGCTAAACTACCCCCTGGTGCGTACTCCAACAGCAAGTTATAAAACCTCTCCCCATTTTCCACACTGCAACTACCCCCGAAACTCTTGATGATGTGAGGACAGGAACCAAGTTCATTCAAAACCACCTTCTCGTTCACGACTAAAGCAGAGTCCCAAGCACTGCACGACTTCACAGCCATACATCGATCAGAGCCTCTCTTAGGCATCGCAAGACTGACAGTCGACGTACTACCGCAACCAATCGTCTCTCCACGAACCCACTCCATAGGAGCGATCAAAAGGCAAGCACAACCTCAGCAGTTTTTGTGAAGGTTGAGTTCTGTTTTCTTGAAGAATACGTTGAGAATTGAGCAAACAGAGGACACAACGAACTGGTGGGGAGAGAGGGGGGTTGCGTTTATATAAGGCGTGTGGAGGGTTGATTAAAAATTGCGTATGAAATTTAAGAAACACAAAAAGAGGGCTTGAATTTTCAATGGTTGGTGTAATTAATGCACGTGATAAGCAAGGATATTGTTTTTTTTTTAATCTTTTCCGCATTTTCAATTTGGTAGGAAATTGCGTGGTGAGTATTCTCAACTTGACGCGGCTGGAGATCGTTTCTGATACTTCTCTCTCGGAACGGGAGTGTGGACCCAATCACTACACTTCCATTATTAGCACTGAAATGTAACAACTTCACCAGCGTTAAACACGCTTTTCTTAGAAATCCATCAAATATGTTAACTGGCGGAGGATAATGTTTTTCCAACTATTCTGGATATGTTTTCTGGTTGAGAGATATTTTTTTCTAGTTGCTAAAGGATTATTAAGTTTAATATTGGGACGTGTCGAGCATTTTCTTTAAACAAGTCATAATTAATGGAAATTCATACTCACACTTCAAAAAACGTGCAATTGCGTGAAGCCAAGAGAAAACACAAGTCGTTTTTCTCTCTGTCCAAGAAGCAGGTAGAGTGGTGGACATACATTATTATGTGAATGAAACTCCTAATTGCCGGCGTGACACTTAACCATATCGTGATTGTCTCATATAAGATCACGCCAATGGGGTTGGCTTTCTGTGGACGTGAAACCTCCTAAAGGCGTGTCTTACAATCACCACTATTCAAGGGAATTAATTTTTGAACCCATGATGAGTGAAATTTTCATATAAATTAAATATTTTTAATATATTATTCATACCCCAAATAATCATTATGTTTTAATATATTGTAATGGTAAACACTAAATAATCATTAATATATTATTCATACCCCAAATAATCATTATATTTTAATATATTGTAATGGTAAATACTAAATAATCGTTAATATATTATTCATACCCCAAATAATCATTATATTTTAATATATTGTAATGGTAGATACTAAATAATAATTATACTGACCTGGAACAGGTTGTGTGTGAGAATAAATAGGCTTGCTAGAAATTGTACTTACTTACTGACACACCACTCACGTGCGATTGCTTCATGATATTTTCACAGCTCATGTTATGTGTTACTAGCCTGCATGTTGTACATAATCCGTATCTGATATATTTAATAATAACACGAAACTCCTTTTTTCTGGGATCTAAAGAAAGATTTCAAATAATGTACGACCATAATGTTACTCTATTGCCCCGTTTTCCCGGATTAAAAAAATATCTGAAAATCCAACTGTTATAATCTATATGTTTTCTTTTAGAAAACACAATAAAAAAAAAAGTTAAATTAAATATCAAGTTATTATTATCATCACCTCTCAATTAAAATTAGCCAACCACTTACTTATAGCTAAATCAGAATTTATCTAACAAATCCACATTTTGGATCAGGATCTTCAATTATTTGTTTCCTAATAAAGAATGGATTTACCCATACATACATCGACGGATACTGTTGAGATATTTCTTCAATTAAAAAGTAATAAACTTGTACAACTAGGGAGCATAACAATATTATAAATAAGCAGTTGATGCAAGTATGGACGAAGAAAAGGTGGGCAATCCATTGGGAACCACTTCGGCAGCAACAGGAGGTGTAAAAAAAAAGTATTTTGTTTAATAAATTTAATCCAGCTAATATTAACGTATTTAAACATGTTTAACTTTTAAAGATTTTTTTTAATTCAATGCATGCATTTTAAAAATTTTAAATTAAGTGATCAACATTTTAAAATTTTAACAATTCAATTAAAAAAGTTATGACATGTTTATTAAATGTTACTTAAATGTCTATTTATTAATCACATCAACAAAAATTAACATTTTAAGGTGATTGTTAAAGTTTTAAAAGATTGATTATTTAATTAAAAATTTTAAAAATTTGAGTCCGGAATTGAAAATTTTAAAAAAATAGAGTACTTTAAAATTAATTATCATATAAGTTAATCACATATTATTAATAGAATATTTAGTAAACTAAGATGTACAAATAGAACCACAATTGGATGAAGTGTACAAGTTTCTAAAATAAGAAAGGACGGACCAAGTGGTGACGCGGGAGCTGTGGTCATCAATCTGTAGATTCCGAATGCAAATTGCAATTGTATTTAGTTGTAAGAGTGTTCCCAATTGCGAGGGAAACCACGTTTGATTGGGCAGCCAACCTTAACCATCACATGTTGGCACGTTCTCCTCAACTTCTGTTACTAATTTTACTCCTCGCCTCCCTTCTGTTCCATCATCTTTGTCACGCGCAGCCCCTCTGATCTTTCTGCTCCTCGGACCCCACCAAATTGGAACAACTCTTTTCACTGTGCCGCATAAATAAATATCCTTCTCGTCAGCCTGGTGCGTCGTCTTCAAATTTATTTTGATACACATTTTAAAAGTTGCGTTAAATTATTAGTGTTCGTTAACTTAAGAAACATATGCTTATTTTTTTGTTGCGACAAATCCTTTTTAGCATTTTAATTTTTTAAATAATTCAATCTTTAAATTTCATTAATTATTAAGATAGGAACATCTATTAGTATTTTCAATAATAAATATTAAATAATATCTAGCTTAAACACATGAGTCTAATTTGAATTTTATAAAATTTACGAACATCTTTGTTGAAAATCTAATATAAAGTAAGAAATAAATATATTAAAATTTTAAATATGTTTGTCAGAATGCAATTGATTAGGAGAAAGATTTTTTTTTCCCGGGAAATTAGAAGGTATTGGCATTCTGACGCAGAATGGTCCTTTTGCTTTTCTCTGGACCTCAGGAAAATATGCGGCGGAGGAAGTTTCGGCTTTTGGGATTTAGCTAAAAGCCAAGTACCGAAACTTGACCTCTCACGTGCTCCTAACTATAACTTTAGGTTCAAGATTAGCTGCTGATGAAAACCAGCCCAAGTTGTACCTGCAAGTCTAGCTAACTAGGATAGCTCAAATACATGAACACAATGTATACGTATATGCATATGCATATGGATCATCCACTTGCCCAAATACTAGCGTAATTGTCAACAGATTGATCAGCATCTCACATGCACCCAAGGTTAACATTCCATGAAGTAATTGATGGGTATAAAAGAAATATGTATTTGTGACCTGATACTTTGCATCCGTATACTTTATTAAAGTATTTGTTCTCCTTTGTATTGAATACTCGTATTTTCTTCAAAGACCCGTATTCAGTCAATTGCTCCTCCTTCATGTTCTGCGAAAACTTTATCTCGCCATTTTTAACTTTCAAAATTGATTGTCCGCTTAAAGCAAGGTAGTATTGTAATTTTATACATCATTAAGTCTCCTCCACCCTAAGTTTAATTTTAGCATCTGAAAGTCATAGCAATATATTGAAGATGTTATTACAGCGCCGTAGATGGAGCCAAATACAACATGGTCCTTTGATTTGAACTTTGACGTGTGAGTTTAACTTATTCTTTGGTGAGTGTTTGTTGAATCTAATGGTCTTCATAGCATCAAAGATCACGTGCTTTTTAAAATTAGCCATTTCGACCCATTTGCGTTTAATTTACTTGACTTGAGAAGGTCATAGTCCTATGACCCATTTTTAATCATATTCGCATACAAGGAGTTAGTTATGTAGTACTTAATAGTCGGTTTAAGGTAGCTTACAAGCTACTTTAGTTTATGCACTTGCAATTCCCTAATATGTTAACTATGTTTTAATTTGTTATAAAGTTAAATGAAAATTTTAATTCCGATAATTAACTAATAAATTTAATATATAGCAAATTTATATCTCCAATATAAATTTAAACAAGTTTAGAAGGTTCAACCTAAACATTTTAATTTTTAAAATTTTATTTCATATGTCATTTCATTCACTTGAGGCTTTACCTTCATAAACTTGCACATGTGTCAAAAAACCCACGAGGGTTGCGGTGGATTTGTATGAACTCTTCCATCTTTAACGTTAGGGTTGAACAAATATCTTATCCATGTGACGTCTTTGAAAAAAAATAAACGTTAGAGTTAAACAAAATGGTGAGATATGATGTGTAAAAAGAAGTAGGGAAAAAAGAGCTGAATCGCCGCGGAAACGTCAATTACCCTTCGGAAGGAGAGTGCAGTGTTAGTGTGTTACGCTTCCGTCGGTTCATGGAACACCCCACGTGAGCTGGAGAGATACATAGAACCCAATGCGATGGCGATGGCAATGGCGATAGCCGACGGTGCCAGGCGACCACCACCTTGTCTAGTCAAATTTTATTTGTTAAATGGGAAAGGAAGGGTAAAAGTAGTCTATGATTCCAAAAGTAAAGAAAGAATCCACTGAACTATCCCACGATACGTGGCTTTACGCTACAGTGGTCAATTTCTGGTTCTTTGGTGGGCTTTCCTTCCGTGCCGGATTTATTACTTAATATGCACTGATGACGTGAGCGTGACCCACTACCCCGCTGCAGCTCAAATTTGACCCTCCATTTTGCTTCTCCTCTTATGCTGCCGCTGCCGCTGCCGCTGCCGCTGCTCCTTCTGTCAACTAAAGGCTACTTCAACTTCTTCCATGTTTGTTTTTGGCAGCATTAAGGAATACCAACTCGGGGTACTGGTGGTTTTTGATAAAAATTCATGTGATTTGAGATGGATTTGATTATGGAAAATTATGTTTTAACAAATATTGAATGTCACAACCAATAAAATTACTTTTTTGTGATAAAAAGAAATAAATTTGAATCATAAAAATAATCTTTTATAAAATGCAATTGTTGACTGGTATACAAGGATTTACTTTTTTTATGAATAAGCTATTGATATAAATCATGAAATAATAATATTTTATAGCTAGCACCAACTAGATCTTCAATTACACTAACATGCTAAATTTTTTTTGTCCGATTAAATATTTAAAATTAAAATATAAATTCAATCTAGATAATCCTTTAATTTTTCATATTGCTAACTCGAAATATCAAAACTTTGCAAAATTAAAACATTAACATATCAGTGAGATACTTCTCGTGTGAGAAATTGATTTACGAGATGGATTAAACCAAAAAAGAAAAGAGATGATGTAATTAAATTAAAATCGCATGTATCATTATTTAAGAACACACAAATCAGAAGATATTAGTGAAATTTAGTCATTTTTGTTTTGTAGTTGCTGCTGGTGAGATTCGATGTTTCTGAAGTCGAACAGTGAAGAAGAAGGAAGATTTTTGGGTGACAACCGGGGAAGATTGACTTCGTGGACCAACCGACGCACATCATAATGAAAGTGGATATGGGTCTACCGGAACTGAATTTGATCTACCAATCACGAGATTTTCATTTTATTTTGGTGGGATTAAGTTGACCAATTTACGCCCTCCTTTTTTGCCATGGATTCAACGTAGAAGAGTAAGAAGAAAGACCAGCCATCAGCCAAGCAAAAAGAATACCAGGTTCAGTTCACATTTGTCACGTTTATTTTATTGTATAGATACAGAGTGAAGGATGTTCACATTCGTTTAATGGTTCAAATGCCTTGACGTTATTAACGAGCTTTCCCCGAAGTAGAGTGCTTGCCTTTTGGATAATCCATGTAGGTGTCCCTTACCTAATCGCAAAACTACATTGACCGTTTTCATTCCTATCTACAGACAGTAGGTTATGGTCTTCTATTCCATATTCTTCTTCCATCTTTTTTTATCGTTCACACAACGTGCGTATGAAAAAGGGGTTACTGTCATGAATTGAACCATTTTATTTAATTTTTAATTATTAAATAATTATTACTTGTACACAATAATTTAATTAAGTATGCGTTCCAATAATAATAATAATTAAAGTTTTACTGTAATTAAAAAAGATAATATGTTCCGTATTTTCTTTAAATAGTTTGTTTGATTTATGAGAGGACTTGTGAAATTTATAAGTTATACTAAATGAAATGAATGTTTTGGCAGACCTAATTTTCTAACATTAACATAGGGTTGACATGCTTTTATACATAGGAAATATGATAAAAGAAGAGCATGTGTGGAAAGAGTGCTTTGACCTTGACGATAAATACACTTTATTGTTTCAGACTCCCGCGTAGTGTTGCCTCCACTCTGTCGTCTCTTCCCCGCCTTGGAAGGGTCTAAATTGCGTAATAAACAAAATATTACAATTTAATTTACGACGTTGAAGAGTCTAAAGCTGAAGCTACGCGGATCCCTGTTTGTTCAGTCAAACAAGAAATGGATCAGGATAGTAGCAGTTAATTTAATAACGACTATATTAAATATAATTATTAAAACTGGGAAGAATCCTCGTTTGCCTAGAACTCTTCTTATATTCTCTTTGCTTTGAACAAATCCTCCTGCTAGGGATCGGAATGCGGACTTCTACTTGTCTTAATCCTAGTGAAAACGTAGATTAATCAACTGGGGGGAATTGGACTGGTCCAACTTATTGTTCGCCTGTTGACACCTGTTGACATATTCAACTTATTTACGTGTTGGGTTTTGTACACCATCATATGTTTATGTAAAGCCCAGTTAGTTCATGCCACACAAAACCCCATCCATCCTGTCGAATACTGATACTGACTCTCTATTTTATGAGACTGTGTGGGTATGGTCAGGACAAATTGGATGAAATCCAGCCCAAATAGCCTGAACTCAATTGGCAAAATCCAAACTTAAACGATGACGTTTGTGGCTGATCGCAGGACTGACCATGCCGACACATTTCCCTCGGGATTACCTTATAAATTTTTAATGAAACTGGTAAATGCGTTTCATTACGTTGGATTTGATTAAACTGGCTTGCTTGTCTACTTCAATCCCAGCATGTTTGGGTCACCATAACCAAAACATATGCCCAGACAAGCTGGTCCTGAGACAGCAACAACTACAGTCCCATATAGTCATGGATTCCGTGCCTTCACCAACTAAATCATACCGTAACTTTTACCTTCCTAGCTCAGGACAAGCAGCTTATAATTTTTTGGATTTTGAATTGGCAAATCATGCGCTGATTAATGGCAGAATCAAGCATTTAAGTTTTTTCGATTTTCAACTAAAATTTTGATCCTTTTCTTTAAACCATCACCTACCAACATTACTTAACTTCTGGCATTTAATAGCCTCCATGACCGTTTTGGGAGTTCCCGAAGGTAGTTTTAATGATGAAATCACACATTTTCCAGCCAAACTTAGTTTAAGATTTCCCACTCTTATTATGGACAAACATCTCGTCTGAATTCTGTTTCCATCAACACAAAACCTACGTCACAAATTCCAAATACCACTTGAAAGATGAAGGAAAAAAAGGGTAATGAAATTCTCCTCTCCCTTGGAATCAACCAAATTAGAGGCCATAAAACGGAACAATTGAAGGAAGTAATAAACATTAAACAGTTTCCATTACTTCTCGAGTTGAGATCATAAGTAACATTAAATATATCAATAACTCATAAAGTTCGCGTCAAAATAATGCCATCACCGTTCGAACTCGCACGCAAATTAATCTCCACATACAATTACTCACATACATCTTATCACCACAACCTAGTTTTTAACGAAAACCAGACATGGAGCGAACACCAAAACACGCAACTCATCTCCTGCAACGAGTAATCCTAGAACACCCTCTACTGTAGGGGTTTACAGGAGTCCTAGCTTTGAAGCAATTGTGAGTGTAGTAAGACCTCCCAGAGCGAGGGGGGCAAGGAATTCTGTTTGCCGACAGAGCACCATACGAGATATAGTAATGAAATCTACGCCAGAACAAAGACCTGCGATCTATCTTACCTTCGTCGCTAACTAAGCCAACCAACCCATCATCCTCGTCGTCCTCGTCCTCATCCAAACCCCCGTACATTGTCACAGAAAGCGGCCACTCCGCAGCGTCGGTGATTAACTTCAAGCTCTTGTCATCGGCATGGGCTTCAGTGGATGTAGAAGAAAGAGCGAGAAACAGGACAGAAAAGAAGAAACAGAGAGTGAGGCTCTTGAATGTGGAAGCAGCCATAAGGAGGGTTGTTCGGAGAAATGAGTTTAATGTTTTGGTCTAAAGTTTGGCTGCTTTTGAGGAGTGAATAAAAGGGCAATGGAAGAGGGACAAGAGGTCACATGCTATAGCTGGAAGTACTAGCATTGTGCAAGAGGCTGAGAGGGTGAGAATTGATTGGGTTACAGCTGTGCTTCATCAATGCTGCATCAGTAGGGAGGAGTTCTTCCCTGCGTTAGGCATCACAGTTGCATTTCAGTTTATAGTCCCATGGTAAGCTTTTAAATGTGGACTGATGAATCAAAGTTGTGATCATGATAGTGATAAGTGAAGGTGTGGGACGGGTTGGTTGTTTGGTGGGGCATTTGTTTGCTGCTCTGTGCCAGGGGAGTACGCGTGGGCCCCACTCTGCATCAACCGATTACTTTTTCACGCTCTTTGGGGGAAGGCGCCGTTTCTTGTTTAAAATAAAGAATGAAACTTTACGAGAATGTTGATAGGCATACAGACCAATGCAGGTACAGTTCTCTCCGGAAGTTGGTTTCCAATTATTGCAGACAAGTTAGTTGAGAAACATATTATATGGGCTAAACTGGGTTTTGGGTGGGACATAAAACTAATCAGAAGAAAAGATATGCTTTATGATGCAATGAAAACGCAGTATTCTAATTTAAGAGTATAGAGAACGTAAATTTAATTCAGAATTTAAAAAGTAAATAAAAATTTTAAGAGAAATGAAATATCTTGATTGAAAAATAGGCTTCTGCAATATAATAAAGAAGTGTTTATATAAATTATAATGACTTAAAATTTAATAACAAAGATAAAAATTTAATAAATAAATAAATATTCTAATCTGAATTTAAGCCGAAGTAAAATTTGATTGGTTCAAAACTTAGTTAAAAAGGTGGGCTTATTAGATCAATGGTGTCTAACTATCCAACAAATTCTCCTGACCAAAACTTGCACGCGTTGTCCACAATTGGCTGGACCCGAGCACCTTTAATTAACCCAACCCCACATTCCTTACACGCATAATACATGCATGATTGGAATTATATTAAGTTGGCCAATAATTCATCACATAAACGGTGGCTATAGTCGAAAAGTTATAAGCCTCGGAAATATGTGGCGTTTCCAAATTAATTTGTGAAAGGGAAATAAGAGTCATTTTAACGTCTTTTTGGGTCTTTACTCTTTACTTGAATGGACGTTCCTGTCCTTCAAGACTATCTGTGTCGTGAAGCTTCTACAAATTTTCTAAGGACTTGGATTGTATTTATTTTTATTTGGGTTAATTATACATTTTATATTTTTTTAATAAAATTTCAATTATAATCTTAATTTTAAAAAATAAGAAAATAATTATTTTTTAAAATTCTATCACTGACGTTAATTTTAT
>JAOQMP010000210.1:5479488-5505627 GCA_027563575.1 Erythroxylum pedicellare
CATTCAATTTCATAAAATTTAAATCATTTTATTTCACATGATTTTATAATCACTTTTCTACTAAATTAGTGATTTTTTCTATGTTATCATAAATTAAAGAAAATTAGATAAAATTGAAGATTATGTAATGTGATTGTCAATAATAGAACTGATAAGATTCGATACTAGTATTACCAAAGAATAAGGATCATTCTATCAATATAAGTTTAATTAAAAAGGATTCATAAATAATATAAAAAAGAATATGAAGCACTGCACTCTATAAAAAAAAAAAAAAGAATTGAGAATGATAAGATTTTGGAGTTGATAGCCAGTAGTAAGCTAGATAAAATTATAAGTTATCAGAAAACTTAAAATAAGAACTTGTTTCAAATAAAGATTGAAGAAAATCTCTCCAAAAATTTTTGATTAGTCAATAATACTAAACTTTCAATTACAATAATAAGAAAGATTTTTATAAGCATAAAATTTAGGAACTGGAGTTTGCAAAATGAAATAAAATTCTAAAATCCTAAGGAACTAAACCAAGAGTTTATTGAGTTCTTGTTATTGTTGTTATAGCTAAACCATGAGTTTAGTACTAGCACATCAGTATCAATTTTATTATGTAATTTTATAGTGTTTTTTTGTAGATTAGTTTGATGTTGGTTACAAGTTTACTTTGGCACTGCTTTGTTTTTATTTTTCCAATCAACAAACCAGTGAAAGACTGGTATGAGACACAAACATGCCGTTGACATTGGTTATATATTATGTAACCTTACTCTTTATTTTGCTCCTTCATTTAAATCAAATATGATAGGCTGGACTTCAATCTTTTAAAGTAGCAACACTTCACTCATTGCATAAAGATTTACGATTAGATCATTTAAAGCTTTTTTGGTCTTCTTTGTTATACTCCTTGTCGATAGTCTTCCAATGTTCTTTAAGAGATATCCAGTAACCTTCGAAACAAATTGCAATTTTTCTAAGCCCCTATTTATGGATCCCTTGCCTTGAAACTTGCGTAGCTAGAGTATATAACTGACTCTTATTATTATTTTCTCTCTCTTTAAAAGGATTTGTAACCAAATCAACATTTTTATCTACAAAATTAAAAATAGATAAATCAACAATATCAACAATATTAAAAGTGATATGAACATCATATTCATTTAGTAAGTTGATCCTGTAAGCGTTGTTGCTCACTCTTTTCATGACTTGACAAATTCTATATCCTCTTAGTTACAACTTGTACTTGTGTTTGCATAAAAACCTCTTCTTTCTTATGTGCACCCAAAATCAATCTCTACATTCAAATACCATTTATTTTATCTCTTTGTTAGCTTGCTTTATGTACGATTACTCATCTAAAGTCTTACTATAGATAAAAATATCATTAAAATACATAACAACAATCTTGTCTAAAAAACTTAGGCAAAATATGGTTTGTTAATCTCATACAAATGTTAGGTGCATTAGTTAAACCAAAAGACATCCTAAACACTTATACAAACCATATTTAGTATTAAAGGAAGTTTTCTATTCGTCACTTTCTCTAATCCTAATTTGATAGGACCTATATTTTAGATTAATTTTATAGGAAAAAAAAGGGTATCATACAATTTGTCAAATGTATCATCCTAGGGATATAAAATCATATCGTGACAATATATATACATTCTCCAAGATTTATCTTTTTTGGTACTATTAAGATAGGCATGGCATGGCATAAAGGCTCAAATGCTCTCTTACATAACCCTTCTTTAAAAGTTTTTTTTTATACTTATTTGTATATCTTTTTTTCTCGTTTAATGTTATCCTGTATGTAAGATGATATATAATTTGAGCTGTAGGGATAAAATCGATTTAGTACTCTTTCCCTCTTATAGGTAGTAATCCAATTAGAATATTTTTTTAAAAGAGATCACCAAATTCCTATAATAGAGAAACCATATAACTAGCAAAACATTATTAGTATGAACACTAAGAAAAAGAAAAATATTCTTTGCAAATAAGAAAAAGCTTTTTGTAATGCTTGAACAATGATGCATCTATCACATCCTTACTCTCGTTACCAAACTCATTTCTTTTCCCTCATGTTTATTTTTTTTGTTGCCTAAAGTGTTTGAACTATTCATATATATTTTCTTTCATTTTTTTCTCTTAATACCTTTATCTCACTCTCACAAATCTCACATGATCTCCATATACTTAATTTAGTGATAATGAAGTAAGGGTAATTAATTTTCTATTCATGATAAAAGATAACGATCATTGTACTCATAATGCATGACTATCTTATCAAATTATCAAAGATGTCTTAAAAGAATGTGACCAGCTTGCATATATGCCACATCATTTTGCACCCCATCCTTGTACCTCTTAATTGAGAAAGAAACTAATAGTTATTTTGTTACATTAATCTTCAGACTCTTATTCAACTATTTTAAATTGTATGGTTTAAGGAGCATTGTAGCTGACAATCTTAACTTCCCTAGTTACTTTGTATTAGTTATATTTGTAAAACTCTCTCTATCTATGATCATATTACAAACTTGATATGTGATAAAACACTTTGTATGGAAGAGATTAACTTACTGTTCATTCACATCTTCCTCTGCCATATACACGCTTAACGCCCTCTTAGTGATCAATATACTTCTCTCTTTAGGCCTCTTAATACACTCATCAAATCTATCATCCTTCAAATTAGACATATCCTCATTTGCCTCCTCTTCACTCTCAAACACATACTCTCCATCCACCTTAACGTTATTACCTTATTATTAGGATATTTTGAAGTTATATACCCTCTCGCTAAATACTTGAAACACTTGATATCTTGATTGTTAAAGAGAAATCAATTTTAGCTCTTTATTTGGACTTACATTTACGGTTTGGTTGCTTCATAGTTAGGCTTTGGAGTTTTATCATTCTTTTTATGCCATAGTTTGCTTCATGATAAAAAAAACCATACTAAAAATATCAAAATAGTTAATAAGTTTCTTTTTAAGTTGACTTTCTATCTTTCTGGCTATATGAACTACATCTTTCAACTCTATATAATGGTGTAGCTCTACAATATTGGAAATTTCTCCATTTAACCCATACAAGCCATTATTACTTTCGTATCTTTTTTTTCTAATACATTTGTTCTAGATAACATCCATCTCCTTGTGGTATGCGTTCATACTTTTAGAACCTTAAGTTAATGTTTGTAACTTCTTATAGAGATCCTTACAGTACAAACCTGGTACATAACAGTTCCTCATTGCTAATTGTATCTCCTCTAAAGTTCTAATAGATGACTATCAACTCCTTTTCCTAATGAGAGTTTATTGATTCTTACAATTCATGATATTGTCACTAAATAATGTTGCTACCAATTTGAATTTTTCTCTTTATTAAAGATGTAATAATAAAAAAACTGACTATACTTGCTTCTCTCACTTTAAATAGGTATTTCAGTTTATCTTTCATACAAAAGGTGTGACATTTATCTTAATATGTCACATATTATAATCCATCCCTTTTTTCATACCCTTCATTATAGCCCAAGCCAAATATGCCTCCTTCTCCCGATTATATCTCCTCTCTCGCCTCTTTCTCCTTTACCTCCCTTTAGGTTTAACTCTCCTAAGTAGTTGACATCACTTGCATCCTCATCGTACACCTTAAGATCATCCATTCTAGTAGGTAAATATGAGTTATGATGTAGACTACCTATGCAAACTACATGTTTCTACAACTTATTCCTTACTTCACCAAATTGCCTAATGAGATGCTCATATTGGCCTCATATTGCATTAATGATAAACTCTTATCTATCTCTACCATGTCTTCCATAATTCCTTCCTTGTCTCTAGAAGAATTTTTGTTTAACTTTTGAGTTATAATGAACTTGTAAGAAAATTTTAGTAGTAAAAGCGATCTGTTGCATGTTTCTCTCAAAATTCACGCTACCTTAATAACATAAACTCTTGATTAAAGGTTCTTTACAACTTTGTTAATCTATCAAGAAGACTAGTTTTAACATTCTCCTTTGTGTAACTAAAGGTTAAAAAAATGGATCTCTTCAAAACTTAATTAGATTGAATACAGAAGAAGAAGAAGAACTTGACAAGAGAGAATTATAGTGGTGTGAAGAAGCAAGAACAACTAGAAAACAAAATATAGTTGAATTATAAAGTACCTTATTCTTGTTGAAAAAGTAATAACAATCCTTACATATAAAGGAATAATACAATTGTTGGGCCCTTTTGTATAATTTAATAGAAGTTTTAGGAGCTTCTCTTTAGAAAAATCTTGTTAAATTTTGATTTTGATTTTTCTATTTTTTTGTTAATTTTTAAAATCAATGAATTAAAAATAAGGAACTAAAGAGCAATATATTTTTAGTAAATCCTAAGAACGGCAAGGACATTAATGAAAATTGAACTTACAGTATGAAGATTAAAGAATATTAAAACATGAATAAATAAATTAAAAAAACTTGAATATTGAAAATATCTTTGATATTAAATTTTAATATGACATTCTCCAATGTGACCAGTGAGATATGTTTATCAATATAAATAAGGACCAATAACTGTTATGTTTAAACAAGTTCAATTAAAAATAAGATAAAAATAAGACGAATGAAAAATATAAATCCCCACACTCACAGAAAAGGTAGGATGAGAGTATAAGATTTTAGCGTTGATTGCCACTAATAAGTTAGATAAGACCACAAATAATTAAATAACCTAAAACAAGAGTTTCTTTAAAACAAAGATTGAAGAAATCTCTCTGAGAGCTTTTGATTGATCAATGAAAACTATCAATTACAATGATAGTGAGGCCTTTTATATGCGCAAAACCCTAGGAATTAGAGTTTAGAAATGAAATAACATTCTTAATATTACAAAAACAATAAACAACTAAATTATGAATCTATCACTTGTTTACGAAGCACACTAGCACTAGTTTTATTCTTAAACTTTACGGATGCTTTTCATAGACAAGTCCAATGCCAATTACAAGTATACTGTGATGTTGGTTTGCTTTTATTTTTCAATTTCGCAAACTTAATAAAAAACTTAAACACTAATATAACACCGGCATTGGTTATATTATGTAAACTTGCTAAACTCTTTCACTTATATTAACATTACAGGCTTGACTTCAATCTCTTTTTTGGGAAAATTAATAAATTGTATTCATTATAGACGAAGCTATACAACATTACAATGAGTTCTACACTATTAAGCTTACATTTAATCACAACATAGTTGGAATTTCATTAGAATTAAGACATTACAAAACATAAACCTCTTAATAACATATTATATCTTCCATCGTTCCTTCATGTCTGAGGAGAGTGTTTCCTGTGCATTGTTGGCCATAATGGCTAATATAATCCACTTGATTACTTGATTTGCTAGCTGCATTTTTTCCGCTTTAATGTTCTTGAACATTATGCTATTTCTTTCCTTTCAAAGAGAGTAAATGGAAGAGGAGAAGGCGGTTTTGATAAGAATTCCATTGGAATATTCCATGATAAGAGTGTTTTATGGACTAGCTCAACATTTGCTCCCGCTTATATGTGATGTTGTCATTTGCAATCAAGTCGAGAATTCTGCTCTAAATTGCTTTAGAAAAATTGGATTGAAAGAAGAGATGATCTTTATCTTCCTTTGCCATCTTGCACAATACACAAGTAGGGTCGATGTTGCCATGCCACTGACTTTTAGTTTTGAGCTTGTTTCTAATTGCTAGCCAAGTGATTATAGAGGCTTTAGGGATTAGAGGTTCAATCCCTCTCTTGAAGTAGCAAAACTTCATTTCTTGGATAAAAATCTACCACTAGATTATTTATAACTTATTTGGCCTTATCCTTTAATATTCTTCAATAGATTTCCAACAATTTTGGGCATTTCACTTAAACTTTTGCAAATTGTTTAATCCTCTCCTCATGATTCCTTTATTTTGAAACTTGTGTAACTTGAATAAATACTTGTTTTTCATCATGTTGTAACTAATGTAATTCTCTAATTTAAAATTTAAAATGTAATTTTAAAACATTAGTGGATAAATTAAGAAAATTAATGTATTTTAAAACTCAACAACTTATTATGATGATGAAACAAAAAAAATCATTCAATAAAAATAAAAATTTGGAAAGTAAAGTTAAGTCGGTGAACTCAAATGTATTATTTGACATTATTCTTATTTTACATGAATACACTAGCTAAAAATTTTTATATATTATCGAAACTATGTTAATTGAATAAAATTATGGTTGAACCGAAATATTTTATGGTGCTCTATAATGTTAAAACCTTATAGTGTTTAAGGACTATCTAGATCAAATTTTTATTAAAACTTATCAATTTTTACATTGTAGCAAATATTTATTTAAGTCACATGTAAATAAATTCCTTCATTTCATGGAGACCAACCCATGATTATGTTATAAATAAGCATCATTAATTAAACAAAGCATGATGTAGTTTTTTTAAATTTTATTGTTATATATTTTTCCCATCTACTGAACAACAATCAGTTGAATTTTAACTGTTTTAATAACTTATCGATTAAGCCAATCATATTTGATCCTGATAAATATAATAAAGTAGCCCAATAAATGATATAGATTAATGGGCCAAAGTTTAAGAGAAAAATAGACCCTGATCAGTGTCGACCAAACCCATATCAAGCCTGTGATAGGGAAGTTGATATGGATGTTATATAACGAGGTTAAGGTCTCTTGTAATTGCTCATGTCATTCATGAGCGTAATGTTACTTTGACCCATTAAGAGGTTCACATTTTAAGAAAAATGTAGAAAGACGTTGACCATGTCGTGATGAGTAGATCCCGTGAAGATGTCAATCGATTTGCACTCTTTCAGCCTCACAAACCTCGTTTAAAGTTATAGAATCAAAATAATGTATTTTCTGTATTTTTTCATTTATTTCCCTTTCACATTCGATCTGGGACATATACAAAGGCTCGTGTTATGTGTTATATGAGCCTTGTTACGTGGTATTAGAGCGATTATGTGATCGAATGGCTAAAACGAAGGTTTTTTACTTTTTCTTCATAAGATTTTTGTAGAATAAAGTTCCTTTTTATTTTTCTTACGTATTGATGCTTGAATGTGTGCTAAATGTGGTTAGCTATGAAAAAGGGGTTAAAAATGAGTATTGGAGCGTAAAAAACTACCCTGAATCTTGTCGAAAATTGCCCAATATGTTACAAGCGATGAAGATCGTCAAGCGTGTGCGATACTCGACAGGCACGTCTGCGCCATATGCTAGTCGGCTGCGGGATGCATGGCAACTCAGGATGATGAACGCAAGTGGTGTGTGTCACACAACGCCATCATTTTACATTTAGCACCTAGAGGTGATTGCACGTGTCATACGGATGCTCGACACATGGCCAATCGGGGTGAGGAAACATGTTGCGCATGTGATGTACGCTCCACTGTCAGTGGGCGCGCGCCTTGCGCATGCACCATATGTGCCTTACAGGTTTAGGGCACGTTAGTTCTTAGTGTGTGCACTACACGCGCTAACATTAACCACACAGGTGACATCAGTAGCTACAGTGTCCTGTTGACATCAGCGCTACAGTATTGTTGACGTTCGCACAAAAAAGGACAAAAATACTAAAATTTTTTAGAATTCCTATAAAGATGTCTTAGGTTATTTTGGGTCAGTTTTTGGGTCTGAAAATTAATAAAGTGAAATTTTCCATTTTTTGGATTTGTTACATTAGTAATAAATAAAGTTTAACTCCAAAAAAAGGAAATTAAAGTTCGTAAAGCCAGTTTTTAGTTAATTTTTGTCCAACGAACTTGACATAAGGGAGATACTTGAGGTTTTCGTATCTTGTGTGGTAGGTTCGGTGTTCGATAACGCATGATAGTTTCTCTTATTGAGATTTTTAGACATAAAAGTCTTAAATAAAGTTTACTGACAATGTTTTCAGCACTAGTGTGTGACAATTAGAATGTGCATTTGGTTTTTGCATTTATTGACAATACATTGTCATATACTACATGTCCATAAAGAATGTGAGGATAACATAAAGATGTATCCCTTGTGTTTGTGGGCCTTTTGGGTACTGATGAGAATATAGTCACTACAATGGCCTTTCAAATCAGTATTTGAATTGTTTCGCTTACATGTTAGGGGATGCCTATGGTCTACTTAAATGATCTATTCACCCACAGCTGGTAGTCTCATAAGACTATGAGAGTTAATTGTGTCTGCCCTGATCACTTTTATGTGGAGGTCTAATTGCATACATTATATAATCAGCCTACAGGTGTTTCATAATATGTGTAATTAGATTCTCAGTAGAGATATTATTTAATGACTTTGAGTATCGTTTTTTTCCTACAATTGTGTTGATATTTGCATTGTCATTTTACAGTCACCTTTTCGGTCAACAATCACAGTGTCACCATTGAAACCCTTATTGGTTTCAATTCGAAGAAGTGGACAATGGATGTATTGATCATTGATATGGCTATACGAACGAATAAGCCATCTCCATTTACATCCAGCAGCTCCAAGGTTTATAAAGAAGCCTATACAGTTTGGGATTGGTCAAACAAATTATATTGCATGACCATTAAGAGATCCAATTCAGACTATATGCTGAGTGTACTTTTGGAAACAAATATAGCAAAGGAATTCCTAAACCTTGTCTCTCAGAGGTATACGGTCTCATTTAATGCTGAGACAAGTGCCTTGATGAAAGAATTATTCTCCATGAGGTATACTAGAGAAGGGGAAGTGCAGAAGTACATATCAAGAATAGTCTGTATCTATAATAGATTGAAGGCGCTGATGCTTCTTCTTCTTGATACCTGTATAGTTCACCAGAATCTGAATACACTCTCTCTAGAGTTTAGTAATCTGGTGACGACATATTACTCATAGGATGAGGAATGGGACTTCAATTCTTTAATTACCCATTATGTTGCTTAGAAGGAGAAACGCAAGAATGCTGCTCCTATATCCCTTGAAGATGAAGCCCGCTAAGTTCAAAGGTAGAAAGTCTAAATCGTCTCCACATGCTGATGTTAGTCAGCCTAGTATCCCTAAGGTTCTGCAGGATATTAAAGAGGAATGGACATAAAGGTTTGACTAACTACTAGAGGTTTAAGGCCTGAAATGTAAGACATAAACCTTCAGGTAACTCCTTGGCTTATCAATTTATGAATCTAATCTTACGATAGTCGCTTCAAGTTCTTAGTGACTAGATAATGGAGCATCTAATCGTGTTGCTTCCACGATGCAGGGGTTCATATCTAAGATAGAGCCAACTAAAGGAAAGGAGAAACTGATGGTTAGAAACAATGAAGAAGCGAATGTAATATCTATAGGAGATGTATATTCTGAACCTTGTTGCAAGGTTCATTTTGATTTTACATGACAAATTATATATTTTATCTTTGTATCAATTTTCGATAAAGAAGGTGATAGTTTTGTGTTTAATGCTTCTGTTGTACAATTTTCATTTAATACAAAACATATTGGTACAACTTTCTTGTCATATGGTTTATATAGAATATGTTTTGCCTCGAATTAGATATATGATTCTTCATATCTAGCCGAACAAGTAATGAAAAAGGAGAACCCCAATGAAGGCTAAGTCATGCATGTCTGACATAAAAGTTTATGCCGCATTTCCATATTTAGGTTTAAGAGATTGATTAAGGAAAACATTCTCCCAATTCTAAATTTTAATGATCTGGAAACATGTGTTAATTGTTACAGGGGTAAGTTGACTAAAATAAGGAAAAACGGGTCAACTCGTGCTTTTGACTTATTGGGTTTGATACATACAGATATTAGTAGAACTTATACAGTTACATTGTGCAATTTTAGATATTTTCTAACTTTTAATGATGATTATTCCCGTTACAGTTATATGTTTTTGCTTAAGGAAAAGTCTTACATTTTTTACAAGTTCAAGATCTTTAAGACTGAAGGTTGAGAACCGATTGAAAAAATCGATCAAGATAGTCAAATTTGGTTGTAGAGGAGAGTATCGTGTTACAGGATATGAAAATGTCCGTTTGTCAGATATATGAAATTATTTAAAATAATGACTCAATTCACTATGCCATATAGTCTTAAGTAAAATGGTGTGGTCGAAAGGCGTAACTGCATCCTAAAGGACATGATGAAGTAAATGCAGAGAAATACTAACCTACCTGATTAGTGTATGGGGATACCCTGCTAAGGTGTGCTAATATAATCCTTATGAAAGCAAATTGCAAGCTCATTTTACTCATTGTTGTTTGGTTGGATATCTCAACCACTCTAAAGGCTAAAAATTTTGTTATAGAGAAGGAGGGATCAGAATAGTGAAATAACAAACAACTAAGTTTCTTGAATACGATGTCTATGATGATGGTAGACCCTCTTACCCCTCAGGTGATAACAGGATGGATACTATAGTTATTTTATATCTGCTACTCATATAGTCAGGTCAAGTGGATCAAGGTCTTAGTACCATGCTTATTCAAGAATAAGAACCCATACTTGTACAAACAGAGGTTCTTGGGGTACAAGAACCAATACAATTGCGTAGATCCACTAGAATGAGATGACCTGTTATCCCATTTGATTGCATAGTCTATTTGAATGAAAAAGACTATGATATTGGAAATGTTGTGGATCTAGTTACTTTTTTAAAAGTTATTTTTGGACAACATGCAGATTTATGATGGAATGCAATAAATGATGAGATACAATCCATGAAATATAATAAGGTCTGAGAGCTAGTTAATTGCTGCAGAATTGCAAACCTGTTAGTTGTAAATGAGTTTGAAATACCAAAAGGATTTCAAGATAAAGTTTAACGGTTTAAGGCTCACTCAGTTGCCAGATGGCTCACTTAGAGAGAAATATTTGACTTTAATATTACCTTTTCTCTCATACCCTCGAAAGATACTTTTCGAGTGATTATGACAATTTTAACTAATGATGATATAGAGTAACATCAAATGGTTGTCAAAACTGCTTTCTTGAATAAAGACTTTTATAAAGAGGTCTATATGGTATAACCTAAAGGATTTCAAAATCCAAATAGAATTGACATAGTTTGTACATTAAGCAAATCAGTATATGGTTTACATCAAATCTCTGAAAAGTGGTACCTTATATTTGATGAGGTTTTGACCTCTTTCGGCTTCATGGAAAATAAAGTTAAAAGATGCTTGTATTACAAGATCAAAGGGAGCAAAGTTATCTTCCTATTATTATATGTGGATGATATATTGCTTGTGTCAAATGACTTGTCTATATTGCATAAGGTTAAGCAACTTTTGGCCAAGCATTTTGGCATGAAGGATCTTGGTGAAGAATCTTTTGTCCTACGTATTCAGATTTACCAGAACAGATCTTAACATTCATTAGACCTCTCACAGTGTGCATACATTGAGCATGTGCTACAAAAGTTTAATATGGTTGATTGTAAATCTATTATAGCACTGATCTTTTACAATGAGAGATTATCTTTAACACAGTATCCAAATAATGAAGTAAAGAGGGAGGTCGTGAGGAATGTTCTTGATTCTAGTATATTTGATAGCTTGACTTATGCTCAAGTGTGCACTAGACCAAACATTGCATTTACTGTTGGACTGCTGGGTCAATATCTGGCTAACCTAGATATAGACTATTGGAATGCATTCAAGCGAGTGTTGAGATACTTAAAGAAAACCAAGGATTATATGTTAATATACAGTAGAGTCGACAATCGAAACCTTATGTGGGTATTCAGATTTTGATTTTACATGTGTTCGGATGATTGCAAGTCCACTTTAGGTGACATTTTCATGTTAGTAGATGGCATAGTATCGTGGAAGAGTGTCAAGCAGACATTAATGACTTCCTCAACAAAGCATTCAAAGGTTGTAGTATGTTATGGGGCTACTTCGCAGACAGTTTGGCTCAAACACTTGATTTCTGAATTGTTTGTGGTTGATTTAGTTGCTAGACCCATTCTACTATATTGTGATGATCTTGCTACTGTGTTGTTCAATAACAACGATAAGAACATCACAGAATCTAAGCATTTGGATGATAAATACTTGACCATAAAGAAGTTGTTACAGAAAGGTAACATCAAGGTGGAGCATTTAAGGACTAAGGAAATGTAAATGTTAACCGATCTTTTAACTAAAGGACTTCACCCACATGTGTTTGAAAAAAACATGTATACAGTATGGGTGTATTGAAGTTTTTAGACACTGTTGTTAGGGATCATTATGTTTGCTCCTTGTATGATTATACATTTTGATGTATTATGACAGTATAGTGGTTTATCAATAAAAATGATTATCGTTTATCCTCAGTATTACGTTTTATCATACATTGTCATAATACACGTAAAGGTCTTAAGATTTATGTTGATCTTAAGTAGTTTAAAAGTCATTAGGCATATATATGGGTTGACCTTAAGCCTATGTCATTAGGATATATATAGTTTAATATGTATATCCATGGATTTTAACATGACATAGGGTGATATAAGTATTTAATCTCATAAAAGTTTTCTCTTATGTAGTTTAGCATTCAGTGAGGGAAAATAAAATATCTCTAATGCAGTTTCACATATGTAGTTTAACATAAAGTTTAGAGAAATCAAGTCCTATAAACAAAAAGATGATACGTATCAGATTATACAAGTATCATCTAAGTTTTCCATACTTCATTTTATCATTTATGTTAGTGAGGTATTAGATATGCGTGATTATATTATACCTGTATCATACATGACACATGTGTTTGATATTTTTCAGTATGGAAAGTCTTGTGAGACAAAATGATGAACTTTCATTATCTTTGGATCAAATGTTTTGTTTTAAACTTGGTATACCATATAATGATTGGCTTAACCATATTTTGAATTGGTTTTAACTTTATGTCAATACCGCAATTGATATTGTCTAAATGGGAGAATGTTAGATATTTTTCCCATTTGGTGGACAACAATCGATTGTATTTTGACTGTTTTAATAACTTATTGGTTAAGTCAATCGTATTTGATTCGAATAAAGATAATAAAGTGACATAATAAATGATCTAGATTAATGGGTCGAAATTCAAGAGAAAAAGGACCTCAATTAGTGTGGACTGGATCTATATTGGGCCTGGGATAGAGATGCTCGATATGGATGCTATATAAAGAGGTTAAGGTTTCTTACATGTGTTCATATAATTTGTTAACATAAAGTTGTTCTGATCCATTCAGAGGTTCACGTTTTGAGAAAACTATTGAAAGACGTTGATCACGTCCCGTTGAGTAGATCCCGTAAAGATGTAGGTGGATTCGTGCTCGTTTCGACCTTGAAAAGCTCGTTTGAAGTTATGAAACCGAAATCAATTATTTTTTGCATTTCTTTATTTATTTTCCTTTCATGTTTGATTCGGGACACGTAGTAAGACTCATGTTACATTTTACATTCATATTATACCTTCTTCATACAAAATTTCAGTTTTTAACACTATAATACTTACAAGAATTAAAAACGCTATAGGCCTAGAAGCTTGTTGCTTGTAAGACAGCCCTTTCGATGGACTTGTCGAAGATAAGCAACTATTTCTTTGACTTTATACCAGATGCTAACATGAAAAAGATGTCACATTAGTCCACAGTGATCAGATAACGAATCCTTGTTATTGGACCAAAGAAAGTTGGAGCTTGTAGATATAAATTCTTGATCTGACGAGAGTAGTGCACCGTCAATTTCTCACGAAACTAACTTTACGGAGTTTGATAATGATGGCACTTATGAAAGGAACAGTTATAGTAGTGTTTAGCAGAGATGAATTCTGAGAACACCGTATTGAAGCACACGCCCACTGCACACAGATAAGCCAACCCTTTTAGTTATCAAGCATTTTATGTTTCTTTCATACATTTGTGGACTGTGAAAAGGTTGCTTCTATTACTGACTTTATCAAACATTATGTAATTACGTGAATAAGAGTTGAGGGAATCTGAAAAGCTGCAGAAACTCTATTTTGTGCATTTTAGGCAATGGCGGTGCAGATTATCATTTTATAAAAGAAGAAATTCTGGCAATGTCTGTGTGTTGGAGTGACGGGACCACTTTCTGAGGACTGATGAGGAGTGTAATTATCTGTTCAGCCACTAGACCAGTAAAAAACAGTATCACAACATGTCTGTGATATAGTCTGGTAATATATTTCATTCTCTAGTAGCAATGGGTCTCTGATACAGATAATTAATATTCGTTGCTTGACTATAGTTAATAAGCAAGGTACCAATACTTGTTGAATGTATCTGGTGAGTTCTCTTTGAAGGAAGGCCCTGCACGTGCATCTTCATAATCTTTACACTGCCAAGATAAGGTGGTGATTGAATGATAATAATTCAGATGAGTGAAGGAGGAGATAATCAAGACAATCCTTCGACAATAACTGTGCACAACACAATTTGAAACCTTGAACTACTAGCTGGCTGCAATGAATGACAATCTGATCCATTTGACTAATATTTAATATCTGCAGATTAACAGAACCAATGAACCGAAAGGCTGACTGCTACACTTTTGATTATTAAGATTCATTTCTAGAATAAGTTTTCCTCCAGTTTGTCCCATATGTAGAATTAATACAAGAACTTGACGTCCTTAGTCCTTACTACGCCTTTCCAGGAAAACTGAGAGGTACCTCTCAAACGGACAGCCTGTGTAATTTGCATGCACTAGGGGTCACCATCACAACCAACTCTCCTAATCTACATTGAAAAGTGTGCCAAAGAGTTGTAGTGTGAGCCCTAGAGTCGATGTCTGTAAAATATTAGGCCCGTGATGATCCCCCAATGCACCAATCTCTCAGCCGCTGACATGCCGGAATCATTATCCGGCCACCTGCTGATTGAGATGTTATATCCCTGCAATTCAACAAAAACTGCCCAATATCTTTGTTTGGAGGTGCAAGTAAAAAAATAAGGCAGGGTGGGTTGCTCTTCTGACATATGTCATGTGACTGTGGGGTTTCATTATGATTCTTTTTTGTGCAAAAATGTAAAGTTTTATGGAAAGCAAAGCAAACACTTGCACAGTTGCACTCAAGAATGAAAAAGCATTTCAAGGAAAGTCTCTCAACTCAAAAATGGTTCATGCATCAGTTCCCTTTAATCTAAGCCATCTACTCTGTGGGTCTATTCTTATGGAAGTTCTATTTACCGTTGATCATTCGTAGATATCGTTTGAATTTTAATGGCTAGTAAGGTCAGATGGCTATGAATGTTTATCTAAATGACAGCCCCACATGATGGGCGGTCGCTATCAAAAATCATAAATTCATTATGAATGAGCTGAGACTCTTTTGTATGGACTCTTTGCGTGAATATAATATCTGCACACAACTTGCTATATAAAGCTTTCGGATGGCTGTAAACCCTACTGAACTGTGATGGGTGTCTGAGATAAGCCTGCAAACTTTCCAATATCTATAACTACACTTTCTGTAGTTTTTCTTCTTTCTCTCAGCTTCTCCATACCTCTGTTAGCTAATCTAGCTCTTCCAAGCCCATTCCTTCTCCATCCCTGCACTTCGCCTACTCCACACCTACGGTTTCTGTTCTTTTCCTGATATCTTGGGCGACGATTTTAAAGGGCTCTTTTGCAAGAATCATGGACGTTGACATGATGAAATCGTCAACAGGACATGAACAGATGGACATGCTGACAATGATGATGCAGATGGATCAAAAGCTAGCTGATTTCTGCGAGCCTTTTCACAGCGCTAATACTTCACAAGTGCATGACATTCAGTTCTCCAATGGAAATCCGACTAGCACGATTGTGCCTCCAACATCAATGTATCATAACCCACAAGCTCTCGTGAATCCACCTCCTACTCTGCCATTTGTTGGCACACCAATCCAAGAACCTGTAACACCACCTCTCCAATCGAACATGATCGGTGGCAAGTTCAAATATGGACCTCCATCCTCAACTGCAAACTCTTTCTTATCTTCCGTGGAAAAGAAGAACTCCACTGCAGCTATCAGAGAGATGATTTTTCGTATAGCAGCAATGCAACCAATCCATATAGACCCAGAATCGATAAAGCCTCCAAAGAGGAGGAACGTGAAGATATCTAAAGATCCACAGAGTGTTGCTGCGAGACACAGAAGGGAGAGGATTAGTGAGAGGATAAGAATTCTACAGAGACTAGTGCCTGGAGGTACCAAAATGGATACAGCATCTATGTTGGATGAAGCTATACATTACTTGAAATTTTTGAAGAAACAAGTACAAGCTTTAGAAGAGGCTGGGGCTAATAGGCCAATGGGTAGTTTTGGGTTCTCAGGAATGACAATGCCAAATGTGGGTTACTCATCTTTGTTGAAAAATTGCCAACCTGCTTCAAATATGGTGGGCTCACTGCAGATGCTTAGATGAGAGATCGGGACAGTTTGTCTGTGCTGTACGCTGGCGGTTCTTTGGGTATTGTAAATTACGATTAGGGTTGTTATAATCTTGCTTCGTTTGTGATTGTCCCAAACAACTTTATTGAATGAGTTACTTTGTTCAAAAGTTTAGTGCAAATCTCTTGATGACTCTACCACACCCTAAAGGGAAGAAGAAGCTTACGTAATAACATGAAGAATTAGTTATGTTAAGGAACATGACATAATCACTCGTAGAACTTCGTCATTCTGATAAAGAAAGTACACGCAAGTACTTCTGTTTCCCTTTCAAAGATCTTGTCTTTTGAATTCTTAATTCCCATTGTTTCTATATTCACCCCAATTCTCCTCTGAACTTTGTACTTCCATGGATCTTTTTTTTTCGAAAATAAATTGAGAAAGTCTCTAGGAATGCAATCAAGCATTTTGCATGGATGAAGCATGGTAAAACCCACAACTAGAAAAACTTGTTCTTCATTACTCACTAATATTCTTGTTTTCGATGACATTAGTCCCATATCTGTCTTTGAAACTGAGTACTAAAACTATAAGGAAGTTTCTAAGGAAAAATAAGTCGCGCAGTTTCTTACGATAAAGGTCTATAATGACTTCATGGCCGATCTTGATGCTCTCGTGACTGAGGTCCTAAGCATGCAAAGGCCAGACTTGAAAATCTTATATCTTAGCTTGATTAACATACATACGCTGGGTTAGACCAATCAATTAAGCAGATATAGCTACATGAGGCTTAATTAATCTGACGAAAGAAAGTTAAAATTAGCGAGATGAACTATGATGTTATACACATGAAGCTTTTATATGTAAATTGAAGAAGAAATGTCTGAGTATTGAGAAGATCTCGAATGATAATTACTATAGCTTTGGGAAGATTAGTTTAGTATCATGCCATATATATCTCTAACTATAGATCCTCTGTCCAATTTTATGGTGTCTTATTGTGTTTAATGAATCTCAGCCATTCATTTATGTAGGTCCCGCGTGAGTCCTACATAAATGAATGCGGGTCTCACATAAATGAATGGCTGAGATTCATTGGATATAATAAGACACTATAAAACTGGACAGAAGATCTGAACTCATGTACCTCGTCACTAATTTATATGAACTTGATACGTATTCCTCAGGTGCCTACTACAAGCTGAAGCATGCGTTGCATGATAACCTCAAAGCCAGTGTCTAGTGAAATAGTCTGCCTTGTTTTTGAAGTTATCGCTGTTCATTCTAAATAACAAACAAGACAAAGAATAACTTGATAGATACAAAAAGTTAATAAAAAATATTGTCAATCTAAATTCAAGCTAGTAAAAGATATGTTATAAAACATAAGAAAATATTATGTTTAATTATTTTTAACAACAACAACAACTCTAATATATTTTGTGAAAGTCAGTAGATAACAACTTTTTTTTTTTGACATTTTATAAAGAGGCTATTTCGTGAATTGACCTTTTCGATTATAAAGGGTAATTTTACACTGACCCTTTCGTATTCTGTTTTTCTTTTTTGGTTTTGGTTGGCTAAGGTTTGGTTTAGGGAGCAGAACAATTCCGATCTCTTATCACATAAAGCAAAACCTTTCTATTTTTACTTCTTTCGAATAAATAATTATCTATTTTTTTTTTCTCAGCCGATTAAATATTCTCACTTATCATTAGTTACACTTTCTATATCTACTTATGACATAATTTGCAGGCAAAGTTATGATTGGGAGTGGTAGACGATTCCAGTCTTAGAAAGGGGAAGAATTTTTGGAGAAGATCTGAGGACGGGTGTGATTATATTCCCCTTATGGGCAAGAAAATAAAGAAGGACCCTCTGAGTTTTTTTCAATGTTATTTTAGTTCTTCACTAGGGAACCTATTGAAAGAGAATGGGCAGGTAGGTTGCCTCCTAGGGCAGGGTCGAATTATAGTAGTGTTCATGTCTCAAGAATCATGCCCCACTAAATTCCAATCCTCATATCTAGCCAAAACCAAATAGAACCAAAATGGATTCCAAACAAAACAGAAGAAGAACAAAAAAAAAAGAAAAAAGAAGGAAAATGGGTCAAACCTCATCTGTCACAAAAGAATAGACCCCATGTGTGACATCCCACAAAGGACCCAACATACCTCACAACGCGTTTTGATCCTTTGTGAGGGGGGAGACCCCTTTTAAGACTGATTTTTTGGTATATCATCCAAGCAAGTGCATTGTATGCACTTTCTCTGACACATACCATCATTCTTTCTATCATTTCACACCCTTTCTCACCCATTTTTCTTTTCATAGGATAAGTTCTCATGTTCTTTGTGACAGGATACTTAAAGGGGCGTGAGGATTCCTAGAGCTTGTTCTCTCTCGCCAGCCTATTCCATTCGGTTGGCCTTCGTTCATTTTTTTTAAGCGTAAAGTGGTGTTAAACCAATTTATATCTTTAATAAATGGAATTTAACTTTCTTAGGTGACAAATAGGATCTGAAATAGTTAATTAAACGTGACACTTTATATGGAACTTGAGAAAAGATGTGAAAATAAAATATCATTAAACAACTTTTAATTATCTATTTTTCAGTATATAAATATCAGTTTAGTGTTAAAATATGATAAAGAGTATCATAATCACATGAAAAATATGAAATCATATATAAAAAAAATGAGTGTCATATTTTATATACAAAAAAGGAGAAAGATAAAATTTTTCATAATCTTATAAATTAGAAAATTTAAAATTTTCACTCGAATTAGAGTTATTATTAAATTAAATTAAACTTAAGACATTGAAAATGTTGGGAGACAAAAATTTTTGATTACTATTTGCCTTGTCAGTCTTTTTTACTTAAAACCATTGTCCTTTTTACTATTTGACGCGTATGTGTACTAGATTTACGACTTACAAGCGAGAAGAAATGCAAGCTGGTCAAGGGAGCTCGAAACATAAAATTTATATTTTCATTTTATAGTTATTTTAAATATAAATTTGCGTTGCGATATAATATATAGTGAGACTAAAATGTGTAGTTGGTTGGATTAGATCTTGGCCGGAATGCTTACCTTAAGGGGGCAGGTGGAAGACGCGGATCTATCTATCTATCTATCTTCTTGGACGATTCATCAGCATGTTCATGTCCCTTATGCGAGGTTAGATGCATGAATTCTTCTCTCTATATAAATATTATCCCAAGACAAAGATCTAATACTCAATCTTTTACTCTTTCTCTACGTTTTTTTCGATAGGTAACGTGACCTGAAAGTGGAAATCAGGAAAGAAAGGACAAATTTGAGCCCTTTTAATGTCTAAAGCTAATTTGTTTCAATAACTTCATCATTTGCTAAAATCTTTAATAAAAAAATTGAAGCATTTTCAGTGCCCTCTATTTGGTCACACTAAAAAAAATTTAATTACTATCATTAGTTTACTAGTATTAGCAATTAAGTTTTAAAAGGTAGTATTGGTTTGGGTTTTACGGGGTGCACTGGTAGAGTCTAGTTAGGCAATAAGGTGCTTTTTCTTTTTAAATAGCCAATTTCCAATAGAAATGGATAAAATACCTTGAGCCCAGTAGCTATGAAGATTGAATCCTTCGTTCACCAAGTCTGTTTTCCCCGACCCACACATATTTCCTTGGGTTCACACTTTAGCTCTCCGTATCTCAAATTTGACAAGGTATATGTTTTCCTTCTCGATCAATTAAATTTGACAAGGTATATGTTTTCCTTATGATCGAGAATGAGAACTTTTTACCTATGAATGCAAATTGAATATATTTTAAATTTTACATTTTAAATTTTTAATTCATAAAATAAGTAATTGTACCTTTCACTACCATACAAATTTCATCATTTTTTAAAATCTACGAGTTCTTGAATTTGTATATACTACTAATTAGTGAGGTTAGATTCATGTTTGTGGTTTCATTTTAGTAAATCTTCAAGAAACTATAATTCTTTCACTAAGGATACATAGGGGATTAAAGGCTCGTGGCATATTTTAAATGTAACCGTACACCTATGAAAATTGAATTGATTCTTGTTTTATTTTGGGGTATTTAATTAGCTAGGTTTTCATGTTGTTAGTTGTTCGAGGACAATCAATGAGTTAAGTATCGAAGAATTTGATAAGTCCTTATTTTACATATTTGTAGAGATTAAATTAGTCTTGATTTAACATTTTTATTGCATATTTTATGTCGAATTATCTGAAATTTTCTTATATTTGATTCATTGATTTGTACGTGATGATTTTGAAGAGATATCCCGAATTTGAGCATAACTTTCTCTATAAATGTATGATTGAAGTGATTTTAGAGTTACTTGAAAGTTAACTCAAAGAACTACATTTTTGTTGAAGACCTGGAACAAAACTTATACCAGTATCAATTGCATGTGTGCACCCAAAACTGGCATTAGTCTAAAAGTGTAATAGGTGCCAAGTCTTAAAACAATCATTTTAAGGGCATGTAGAATTACAAGTTTAATCATATTGAAACTCTTTTATGTAATCTTAACTTATAAATGCTCTTATTATAGTTCTTTGTAGGGAATTTTAGAGGCTAATGACAACTTTCTTTATCACTAAACTTTCATTTTTAATGCATCAAAAAAGGATTTGGAGCAAGATTAGAGGAAAGCATGATAAATCTTTTAGTTATCTCTTCCCTTTCTTTCTTATATGTTCGGATTGTCTTGTTTTAATTTTGTTGTTGTTATGCTCAGTATTTAAAAAGATAGTTAAGGTTAGGGAAGTCTCATAATGAATTCTTAAACTTTTTAATGCATAATTTTTTGGTTTATTGTTTGAATTTATTCTCTTTATTATGAATTATTAAATTTATGCCTGATCAATATAAATTTAATCTTAAGGATTATATGAAGGACTGAAAGGAGAAATGTGATCTATGTATTAGGAGTATAAACACTTTGGCGCCAGATAACAAAAACATCCTAAACTATCGGGATATCCAAATAGATTAACTATGATAATGAGTTTAATTAGGTTGGATTATGAAGTAAGAGATCATAGTTATATAATTAGACATATTAGTGTATCTTCGGAGAGGGTATAGGCACTTTAGGTTAATTTTCATTTCAACATAGCTAGATAAATAATATTGAATAATTATTGTAGTTTCACATAAGAGAACCTTAGAGTCTAAACATTTGTCTACTCAGATTTCCTCACATTATCTTAAATGGTTCAACTTTATTAGTTTAGCAAATTAATTCTTTTCAATTAAATATTGTTTCTTTATTTTTATTATTAGGTTAGGATTAATAGACATAATGATAAAGTTCTTGTGATATCAATCTAGTTTTAATTACTTACTACAATTGACTCTACATACTCACATATTTGGTTGATTAGTGATGATAAGTTATTTTGTGATATTAAAAAATAAATAATAAAATTGATCATTTAAGCATGCAGAGTTTTCCTATATCACTACAATATGAATAATCAACTCCCCCTAAATCTATGCTTTACAAAAATTACTAATAGAGATTAAAATCTAAATAATTTAAGCATACATATAACATCATCAACATTTGTATGAAGATTAAGATAATATCAATAGATGCAAGGTCGAGTGCAGATTGACAGGATAAAACATCTTAGAAAAACAACCAAATATATCCAATAATTAAAAAATGCAATATTAATTTCAAATACATATAATGAAAATATGAAATTAACTATTGTTGAATCTAATATCAATAACTTTTACCCTTTCTTTAAACATAAAAAAGAAATCTAGTACTTAAAAGAAAAAGCATGAGAGTGAATCAAAATGAACAACTTATTAAAGTGATGGAAAGGTCTAAGAGCATAGTTTTTAATCCAAAAATTCCTCTAAACAAATATTTAAAACATGTAATAATTCATCCAGATCTTATTTAAAAGTAAATGTAAGCATCAAAAGAGATCATAATCAAATAAAATTCTAGTTAATCATCCCTAATTTTTTATTAATTATAAAAAACCCATCCTTACTTGTTAGTTTAGTAACCACGTTAGCCAATTGATGTAATAAATCAATAACTCTAGTTTAATATCACCATTTTTTTTGAAACGGAGGAACCCGCAACTGCTACCCTTTGGATGTGCATTGGATAAATTTTTGGATTGACACAATAGCCTGCAAATTATGTCAATCGGGTATTTCGCACTAAGCAAGTCCTGTATAACAGACTCGATCGAGAGAGCGTAGGTAGGGGGAATCGAACACATAACCTTTTGACCCCATGCCCCTCTACTCCACCAACTCAAGCACCCCCTAAAGGGTGCTTGCTCAAGTGCATCATAAGTTTTTAAACTAGGGGTTAATCAATAGACTCTTCTTTTCTTTTTGAATAAAAACATTTAAAAATGTACTTTTAACATCCATTTAAAACAATTTGAAATTCATATAAGATGTAAATGCAAGTAATAGTCTTATAGTATCTATTCTAGATATCGTTATATAAAAGTTTCATAAAATCTATGCCCTCTTCTTAATTGTATCCTTTATCACCAATCTAACTTTATCTCTCACAATGGTACTAGATTTAGCTAGTTTGTTTCTAAAATCCACTTACTACCTATGACTTGGTAGTATCTTGTTCTAAGAACTAAATTCCACACTTTACGTCTATCTAATTGGTTAATTATTCATTTATAATAAGCACTCAAATTTCATTAGTAAGGACTTTTTCTATAGTCCTTGGTTCAATTCGAAAAGCTAGAGCGAGATGTGATATTTCTAAAATGTGATCTAGTAATTACAATTTATTAAAAATCCACTATGATTTGATTTGAAGGATGATTATTCTTGAACTTCCAACCAAAGGGAAGCATCTCCTTATTCTTATCTCCCTCACTTGATTCAATAATTTGCTCTTATATGGTATCTTGGTGATCATTGTTCTTATCTTCAAAGGTTGATTTATCCAAATCCTTAGTTAGATGTATGTCAACACCTTCAATACTTTTCTTAGAGGTGAGATTGTAAATTTATAAAAAATAACATGTATAAAATCTTCAATAATAAGAGTCTTCCTATTAAATACTTTATATGCTTTGCTAATTAAAGAATAACCAAGAAAAATTCCTTCAAAGTGTTTGATTATAAGTGTTATATTTTTAGCACTATAGATAAGTTAGGAAAGTTTGAATAATATAGCACTTATAATCAAACATTTTGAAATAACTAATCTTTTGATTCTTCCAATACCAAAGCTCATATTGTTGTATGCTCGTTAAAGCATAGAGGTCTTCCAATAGAACTTGCAAGGTAGCTCAAGCCTATGATGCTCCAATACTTAAGAGGAATGCTAGGAAAATTGATCCATATAGGAATGAATTTCATGTCGGATTTGTCAAGAGTTAGGTCTCGCCTCCTCCATAAGAGACTTTTCTATTATGTGTCATGGATCCAAGATCTTTTGCATATAAGCTTCACTCCTTAACTTAAAGACAAAGAAATTCTCTTCATTGATTAATGCTTTCTCTAGTCTAAACTAACCTTAGTTAGCTTCATCATATGATTATACTAGAGGGAATTCTAATCTTTTGTCGATGAAATAGCCTATCGATGTTGAATTCCATATCTTAGCACTTGTTTGAAGAATTTTCAAAGGAGGAGAAATAGAAATCTCTTTACATATTGAACTAGTAGGGAAATATCTGAGAGTTACAGGTGAGATATGGTCCCCCACAATTTGACTCCAAGTTTTCAGAGAAAGATCTTGATGATAAGGAGAAAGGGATCATAAGGAGTTTGAGAGGGAAAGGAAGTTGAAGGAATGACACCAACATTTAGAACATAATCTAAGTAGCTTTTAAAATAATGAATTAAATACACCAATGAGGGGTCTTAAGGTAATTTTACCTTACATAACTACCAAAGGTAGTTAAAAGTGTAACATTTAAAAAAAAACAAACGAACACAAAAGATAGAATCTATCTGATGAATGAAAACTTTTGAAAGAAGAAGAGAAGGTAGTAAAAGTTCTTTAATCGGTGGAACTACAACAGGAATCCAAGTATGTGATTCTTTGTTTATTATATGCATATGTGAATGATTCTGTTTAACATGATCTCTGTGATTGTGTTTTATCTTGCTTATTTCTAACATAAAAACTGAAGGATTCACATTTTTAGAGTGTAAAAGAAGAGAAGCGAGGGTGGAGGAAGAGCAAACGAGAAGCTATTAATTGTGGATCTAAGAAAAAAAGAATAAGGACCTAAGGAATGGAGAGACGAAAGGTAAAGTTCTAAAGATTGAAGATGAAAAAGAAGAGTAGCAGGAGAGAGGCAATAAATACAAAGAGAGCTCTGATCAATAATAATTTTATGGTAATAAAAAAATTAGTGCTTGATTCCAAATTAGAAAAGTCTCATGTGAAGTTATTATAAAAAAATTTAAAAGCCAAAAAAAGAAAAGGCAAACTCGAGTAAATGTGTAAAGTTATATGTGAGATCCTATATCGGTTGGAGAGGGGAACGAAGTACGCCTTAAAAGGGTACGAATACCTCTCCCTTACAGATGTGTTTTCCATGGCCTAATGCACCGGATCCCATCAAAACTCTGAGGTTAAATGTGCTTGGGTGAGAGTAGTACTAGGATGGGTGACCTCTTGGGAAGGCCTCGGGAAAAGTAAAACCTTAAGGGCTTAATTGGGTCAAGGCCCAAAGCGGACAATATCTATGAGCGGGTGATCTGAGCTGTTACAGGTGGTATCGGAGCCGGTACACGAACCATTGTGCCAGCTAGGTTGGACCCCAAAGAAGGCAGGGCCCTAAGGGGGGTGGAGAGTGTGAGATCTCACATCGGTTAGAGAGGGGAACGAATTACGCCTTATAAAGGTACAGATATCTCTCCCTTACAGAAGTGTTTTCTATGGCTAATGCACCGGATCCCATCAGAACTTTGAGGTTAAATGTGCTTGGGTGAGAGTAGTACTAGGATGGGTGACCTCCAGGGAAGGCCTCGGGAAAAGCAAAATTGTGAGGGTTTGACTGGGCCAAGGCCCAAAGCGGACAATATCTGTGAGTGGGTGATTTGGGCTGTTACATTATATGTTAAAGAAAATCAATAAAAAAGCTTAAAGTTTTAAGATCTAATATATAATTGTCTTTATTAACAATGGCAAATTTAATGATTGTTCTTTAAAATGTTGAGGTTCCATTAGTTAGCATGCAAAAACAAGTAAAATTGTTATTACCTTAACCAGTATGTTTTACATTAAAGTATTTAATTTCATATCATGACACAGTTACATATGCATATTTGTGTAGAAGATCAGTTGTAAGTTTTGCTTGATCTAAAAATGTTATCAAATTTTAATAAAAAATAAACAATGGATCAGGATTAATATAATTGATTTGACTAGCAGATAATATCAACGATTTATTTAATGGCGCTTGATAAAATTAGCTATTTAATATTAGTTATTTATGTGTAAAATAACTAATAAGACTATGACTTAAAAAACAAAATTTATAAGGACACGAGTATTAATTATTTATAGAGTAAGGGGCGGTTGGTTCACATCAAATTTTAATATATTCTAATTAATTATATTTTATATTATTTTGCTAAAAAAAATAAAATTTGTTAAATTTTTATATCAAAATTTAATATATTCTAATTAATTATATTTAATGTTAACATGTTGTTAAAAAAGGAAATTAAAATTTTGTTAAATTTTTATATCAAAT
>JAOQMP010000210.1:5535011-5546451 GCA_027563575.1 Erythroxylum pedicellare
TATATTAAATGTTGATGTAAAACAAAATTTTAACAAACTTTTATTTTCAATATTTTTAACAAACTAACCACTATCAATGGTAATAATAATTATTCCTTCGTTCTAACCAACTATTATAACTATAATGATTACATTCATTCTCATTCCTCACTTTATTTATTCTCATTCTTATTACTATTATCCCATTGGAACCAACCACCCCATTAGATGTTTTATGAAAAACATAGTTAACATTATATAACTATGAAGATTTAAAAAAAGGTCAAAAACTATTGGCTACATTTTATTCTCATTGTCAATAATTTGGCACTAAATTTTTTCCCACCAACATTTCATTTTTAACTACGCTTTTATAATGTTTTAGCTACAAAATTTTTGCAACTAATACTTTTTGTCTATGATTTTTGGAAAAACCGCTTATAGTTTTCAGTTATGAGAAATTGGCAACCCTTTATCCGACAAAACAGAAATGTCAAAAATAACTATAGGTGATTACAGTTTTTTTCATAGCCAATTGTCTACTTTGTTAAAGTGATAGATATTAAACAATGTTGAAGCTTGTATTAAAGACTAGTGAACAATAAAATGGATAAAATCATGTTTTAATCCTAGCACTCTCGCACAGGAATTCTGATCTATTTACCACAATTATATATCAAGTAACTAAGATGTTTATGTAGGGCACAAGGAACAAGAGGAAAAAATGAAACAATTTAGTTGTAGTTTTATTAATTGAGACTTTCCAATTACAATTGGATTTGTACTTGCTGTGTCCTAAAAAAATTTCAGTCTCCTGGATGATGGTGGTATCTAATATATCACATTATACACTTCAAACTTGTATTGACTTCAAATCCAAGGATTATGTTGGATTTTTAATGAAGAGAATAACAAACAAGTGATAATGAGCACAAACTTAACCTTAAAATTTGTAGAAAAAGAGAGAGAAAGAAATATCAGGTAAAGATGGGCAGAGATGTGATAATATGAAATGGAGCCCACAAATTTTTTGATCCTTACCACATGGGTTTATATATATATATATATAGCATAAGACCTACAAAAGATTAAAAAATAATTCTACCAGTAATTTTTAATAAAGGACTGACAGAGATGTTAAGTTGGAATCCTTTTTAAATGTATGAAATGTAAAGTTTTTTTTAATGCGCGTTAAAATGTTAGGGTTCATTTCATTCCACTTTTATTTTTTATTGTAGTTCTTATTTTATTTCTCTTTTTGTAGAAAAAAACACTTTTTTATTTTTGTAATAAAAACTGAAAAATACCTGTTTGATTGATGTTTATAATCAAAATGTTTACTTTTATCTTCCTTTTTTATTTTTGATTATATTATTAGATGTTAATATCAAAATTTAATTTAATTATTTTAATATATTAAATTTTATTCTTAAATTAACTAATTCTCATTATGGTTGGACATAAAATGTATGAATATTTATATAATTAAAAAATTTACACATCAATTATATATAATACAATTCTATACATTATAAAAATTACATTAAGTTATTTTAATCAATAAAAGATGTACATAATACTATAATGCTTCAAAACATAATATTAGTATCATTTACAAAAAGAAACATAAATCAATTAGTACTAATATAATCATTTTAAATTTTCTAGCAATTTCATCCCGCTTTCAAGATATACTTTAAACTTATGCTGGAGTGATATTATACTCTACTTGAGAACTTACACCTTCATTTTCACTTTCTCTAATTTTTTCTTCATTTTCAACATAACTATTAAATAATTCATTACTTTGTCTATGCATTTTAATATAATTGTCTATAACACAATAAGAAATAATAAGGTATTTTTGTTTTTTCATATCATAAGTCGATATATTTGAAAGTAAATGGAATCTTACTTTTATAATGTCAAAACGTCTTTTAATAACATTTTCTAATAAAAAATGTTTGTAGTTAAACAATTCCTGTGGACCTTAAGGTCTTCCTCTTCCTCTATAATCTCACAAATGATATCTCTCACCTTGATATAGTGAATTAGTGTAGCCTGAGTCAATCAAATAGAACTGACCTAACTTACAAGAACAAAACGTTAAAAATGACATTAAAAATTAATCCTAATTACCATGTTTATTTAAAATAATGTAATACCTAGTGGAGGCAAAAGAAATTAGTTTGTTGGATTTGTTACTGTTTCTAAAAATACTCAAGAGTCATTTACACCTTCCCATCTAGTCATTATATATGTGATACACATGTCAAATGAGTAACAACATATAATATTTTAGGTTAGAATAGTAATTTTACCCTTATATGGTATTTATTCATTAGTAGGAATATGTACATCAATATATGTACCATCAATTGCTCTTATACAATCCTAAAAAATTAAATTATACTATTAGAGTAATTATTAATCATGAGGACATAATGAATATACTATTAAGTATATGAATGTACTTTAAAATATGAAAAGAATTTTTAATTATGTTAAATTTCAGGAGGTGTATTGGTAAAAGATGATAGAGTAATGACTCTTTTTCAAAGATGATTAACCACATATAAAACTTTGTGAAAGTACTTCAAAATTATCTAAGTCAAATGTTGAAAGCATTTTGTTGTGACTTTAGTTATCTTAATATGCCTTATAGTCATCAAGAAAATTGACATTTGTTCATCCACAGTTGAATGACTTATCGACTTTAAGCATCCTAAACTCTTCAAATCATTACGTAGACTTAAAAAGATTTTCTTGTTCATTCTTAAGTTCTCATAACCTGACAGAGCAGAAGTTCTACATTGTTGCTTATGTAAATAAAGATATCAGTTCTCTTCCCTAGCTAGAGAAATAGTAACTACCTTCATTAGTTCTTCATCATAATTTAATTTGAAATCTAACAAGAAAGCCATGTATCTACGATAACAAAATTAAATTTTATTAATAATTGTATAAACATATACATAAAATGTTCAAACCATGGAATAATTCTTAATATAAAAATGTCAAAAACAATTAGACTTCAATATGCAATAATATGAAAATATAACTAAAGATACAAAAACCAATCCAACTTCCTTCTATCTGGTATCTTCATAAAAATCTCCTCATAAAGTAGAGAATTAGGTAAGGCCTTTATTGCTTTTCTAGATTGCACACCCTTAGCACCCAATTCATCTAACGAATTTAAATAGTTTATCATTATATTAGTCTCTTGATTAACTAATGAAGCTCCAATTCCATTCTTTGCAATGGATGATGTTGTGGTCCTTTTTTCTTAAGTAATTTTTTCTTTTTGATTGTTTACCAATTATAATCAAAACTTCTTCTAAAATGTTAGAGTGTGTCTTTGTTACCTTCTTATTCTTTTTTATGGATGTTTATAAAAAACAGTTCCAATAGTATCTCCAAAAATATGACATAAATATGAAAACTCCTTGCAATTGTTTTTCTTTAATCTGTGGCTTTTCTTAAACACCTATAATGGTGAAAAGGAAATATGAGAAAAAATAAGATAATATGATATATTAATAAACAAAGATATATTTTACCTTAAATAAATTTCCCAACATTCACTGTGCTATTAACTTCACCAATGAAGTTGTAACCGATTCTTTAAGTAAGTTCTTGAAATTCTTCAATCAAGCCTTTAATACATTATACTCATTCTTCAATTGAACATTAGTATACTCTTTATTGAATTTTGTTTGAAGACTAGCCTTAATATTCTTCTAACCAAATTTAGGAAAGGCTATAGTTGTTCAATTTTCCTTCTTCACTTCTGCAACAATCAGTGAGATTAAATGCATCTCTACGGTATCATTCCTTACCCCATCCTTTTCATTTATTTCCACATAATCATTGAAGTCATTTATATTGTTTAAAGCTTCCGTCACTAAATGTAATTACATATCAATGACATTAATTACAACAATTTTCATAAAGAATTAAATGTTAAACATAGTTCAAAAATAATCATGAGACAATCATAGACAACAGTAAAAAAAACTATCAAACAATAATAACTAATTGATAAAATTAATCATTATTATTAAATATTCAGTTATAAAATAGCCCTTGGAAATCTCCCATATTAAAAAAAAAAGGTACTATAAATGCAAATTGTTTAATTTTGCTTCACCAACATTTTACTTCATTTTTGTATACTTCCTCAGTAAATAAAAGGTTTAAAGTAGACAAAAAAATATCTATTTTTCCCTAAAGCAATTAAATTGCCAAGCTCGAGATTCCCATAAAGTAGTTTCAAATTCATCATCATATCATATACCCCACCCATCTAGACTTTTACAAGTTCTCAAATATAAATCAGTTTCTTTTAAAAAAATTAGACTTCTAATAAAACAAATATCCCTCTCATGGTTTGTGGTAGAAACCAAAAACTTCCCTTCAATAGTTTTATATAGCTCAAAGTAGCTCTAAAAATTTTGTTATTAATGACCTGCAATTAAATTTTTTGTTTTAACATTAGATTTTAGGGTGTTGAATTTTCTTTTCAACTCCCTTTTCCTACTCTAGATAAGATAAATGTAAGATAAGTTGAATCTCCCCAAAAGTGATTTTTTTTCAAAATCAATATAAGCTCAAGATTCACCTAAGAAAATATGACAAAAGTCAAAAATTATAAACATGGAATAAAGGAATAAGATTATGTTGTCTTAAGGGAAAATTATTAAATTGGTATGGAAAGTTAAGAAGCCCACAAATCCTACAAAAAAAAAGGCTAAAGAAAGATTATATTTTTCTGTCATGTTTTATTAATGTTTGTGTTAATCCATTTTAAGTAAAATGATTTATCTAATTTGTTACTGTATTTCATGACTTAAAGCTAGAACTTCATGTTTCTCATCCTTAAGTATTCATTAGTTCTCATTTAGTATTAATTTGAATAATCTGTTACCAAGGTGGAGTGACACTTTGAAAAATATTTTTCAAATGTCATTAATTGAATCAATTACTAATGATAGAGAACTAAGTTAATTATGCTCTAATAGAGTAGACATTAATTCTATGCTTTATGTCAAATCGGAATATTGTATGACGAAATGATTGAATTATACCGAAAAATTATGCATAAAAAGTTCAATCAACATCACTTTGACATTCATAAATATTTGAGTGATCATAATGCATTGCTAGGCTCTAATTTTGATCTACGGATATAAATTGTTTAATTAGGAAGTTAAATATAAATTAAAGGAGTTTAATTTATCTAATCATATTATTTAGGGTTATAACTTATATCAATTGTCAATATATTTGGGAACCTAATGGGTCAAACATAACAAATGAGTTAAAGCGAGAAAAGTATTTTAATCAAGTTGGACTTAATTGTTTAATTTAAGAAATTTTATAATTAAATATGAGATATTAAGTAAATAAGGATCAATATAAGATATTGAATCTTATTTGAGCATAATTGGCATTTCACTAGAATTATTTGTAGTTTTAATTAAAGTTTAATTGAAATTAGAATTTAGTTTCAAATAAATTATTAAAATGTCAAAGATCTATTTTAGGATTAAGCTCTAAGGGAGCTAGAACATCTTACTTTACCCTCTCTGTAATAATTGTAGAGTTCTCTCAACACATTATGTGGATACCATTAGAAGTCAAATACTTAAGCAAATACTGTGGTTAAGATGAGTCGATTTTAGAAATGATTTGAGTGAAACGACATGAGAAAAGATTAAGCTTTGGAATAAGTTACAAATGATGATTTGTACTTTATTATGATTTATTGTTAATCATTTTATAGAATTTTAAGTGATCTTGACTTTCAAAAAATCAAAACAAAAATGTTTTGTATTTATTCTACTATGTAGGAGATCAGATCTCATCCTGATTTTCCAACAAATTCTTCATTGCCTCTGGTTCTAATTTGTACCTTTGACCAATGCTAAAGGCATTAAGATATGATAATTTGGAGAATACTACAACAACTTTGGTTCTTTGGTATTTTGGTAGAAGATTAACCCTAATGAATGCTAAGAATGAGCATATATTGTCTTTGTGCTCACTTAAAACTAATCATAAGAGTCTTAATGGTTTTTGGCCATATTCCTTTGTTTTTTTTAATGAAATTGAATGATGTTGAAGGTTAGAAGAATTCTACTACAATTGTACCTCTAAATTAGCTTGATTTATTCCAAATTCATCAGCCATACTTTACGTTTATACTTGAAAATTTTCATGATCCAAAGCCTCTTATAACACACATATAATTGTTACTTTAAATCTAGAATTTCAGCAAGCTAAGCATATACATTCACCAAACTTTTTCCAGCAATGTATATTCATACATTTACCTAATTCTCATTCATAAATAGCCCATGTTCTTCAATGCTCATTTATCCATACCTTATACACATTACTCATTTCATTAAGATCGTCTTTGCATTAAAAGAACCCATTTATTCCTTTAAAAAATCATAATTTCCATATTTGAACTCAACCACAGCAAAACAGTCCATCTTTAGATTATGACATCAGTTAACTACATAAACTTACCAAGCTCTTAAACAATTAATCAAGGAACAATCTAGGCTCATTCCTAGCCTTAATCAAGTCCAAATATACCAATTTAGAGTGAAATTTCTCGTCTGGTTCAACATGTACACAAGGCTGAAATTAAAATTCTAGAGTTTGTCATCAACATCACTAATATGTGTAACTTTACTACGTTCAATATTTCACGAATTTTACAAGCTTAGAGACCTCACTAACACCTGAAATTTTCCAGATTTCATGGCCTTTAAGATAACTTCATTTCAGGTTAATTTAACTTCCATATTGGTTACACTAGGGCTTACAAAATTCTACTCACTTATGTAATTAATAGTAATTTTTGTTACAAACACACCTACAGCTCTAATTTTCCAGATTTGAAAACACCTTAATAACACCTATCTTTAGCATGAATTCCTTATCAATTATACTTCAAATCCCAACTTAAATTATCCATACAACATCCCATAAACAACTATTTTCGTACATGCAAAAACAGAACAGAAAATTACCCATTCATTTTCCATTTTCCTACACATCTTCAACACCAATATCATATACAATATATCCTAATTCAATCAGCATAATCTTTCTATTATAACATGCCATGAAGATGAATACTTTACTTACTTTTTTAGCTCAAGTTCCACCTCAATCCATCAAGTTAACCTAGCCCTCCATACATGTAAGATCATCACAAATTCAAGGTGGAAATTGGATGGTTTTCAGTTAGGATAAAGGACAACAATAATCTGGTTCTTTACCAATCTTGCGAAGGGTAAAAGCATGTATTTGGTGTGTTAATTTAGCATAGATCAAGTAAAACACAAGAATGGTAGATAAAAGCAAGGTTTGGTGGTGAGAGATGAAAAGAGAAGAAGAATAAACAAAGCTGAAACTACTCTTGTAGAAACGTAACTCTTTAGATGCTAGACATCACCATGTTACATTGACATATGTCCCTAAGCATGTAAGCCACTTATCCCCTCCATAAGCTACCAAATGTCACCTAGTTACTAGTCCTTTTGTCACTTAATCATTGCTGCCATTTGTCAATTAATTATCTATGCCAGATGTTACTCTTTTATCTATGCCATTTGTCACTTATTTCATAGGCTTAGTCATCCTAATTTTCCATGTGTCAATTTATCTTGCCACTTGGCATTTTTCTTAGTCTGAATATACATTTTAATTCATCACTTTTCCAATGGCAACATTTAATTCCAAATTTACTACTTATAATCATTCAAACCAAAATTCAAGACATAAAAATACAAAATTCACATCATGATCATTTTAAACCTTTCATACCCCAGAATATGTCAATTGAGTGCATATACTATCTTTGCAATACGTCCGAAATCATAATTTATATGTGCATGCTAATGATATGCATGTGAATGAAATGCATTTCATGAATGCTAAAATGATATGACTTATATGCAATAATCTAAGGCTCTAACCCTTAGTATGGAAAACGAGCTATTGCAAATCCTAATTAATTTAATTGAAACAGAATATCTAATTCCTAAATGTTCAAAACCCTAATTTCAAGTGTACTTAATGCCTCTCCTCTCTCTAATTTCTGTCTCTTATCAACCATTTCTACTAGATAGTAGTTTCTATTACTCCTAACAACTAAGTTATCATCAATGTAACAGTGACATGCTTTAAAAACAAGCTAGAATTTCTTGCAAAGTTTTCTTGAGGAGTAAGAATTCAAATTTTGGTATTGAATTGGGAGAATAGAAATAACCTCTTATCAATTCATGTACAAATGAATGAATTATAATGAACTTTCTAATAATTTGTCACAATATATATATACATGTCTTACTATTAAAAGGGGTGGGCTAAACATAATTTATTGATCAACATTATTCTCTTACACTTCCATCTTTTTTGTGTATTTAATAATGATACTAATAGAGATCAAAAGGGAGAAAGGAAGAAGAAATATTATGCTTATACTCAAGTAAACCCTCTAAGGTTGCACACGAACTAGTAAAAACTTGTAATTCTCCTAAAATAAATACTAAAGTTTAGTATAGCCAAAATGACTTTGAGAGGTCATGTCTGACATGAAAGTAGAAGCTAAAATTCCTCGACTTAATATGGACAATATTGTATGGAGCTACTCCCTGTAAAAAGGATAACAAGCACCTAAATTTTTTTACTAATCTTAGTTAACTGCTATTTCTTAACTTAGTTTTTTTCATTTATGTTAGTCACCCCTCCCACCAACTTTGGCATTAGATGAGAGTCAGTTACTTTACTATCTTAAGAGAAACTAGAGAAGAAGCAAAGAGAGGAGACGCATGGAAACTTGAAATTAGGGTTTTACACATTTGAAAATTAAGTATTACAATTTAACTAAATTAGCTAAGGTTTTTGATACAATTAACAATAATTAATTTTTAAATTTCAGTGGCATGATTATTGTTACATAATAATTAAATTAATAATTTTTTTTAAATTACATAAATCTTACTATGTTATGATTTATACACATGTTAGTAATGTCCATTTAATTGATTAAAAATAATAATAAGTGTTATGTTAGTGATAATATGATATTTAACGGATAGAAGTTTAACTCCGTTTAGTTCTATATCCGCTCAGGGATTATTTTAAACATTTTGAAAATGTTAAGATTCAAGTTATATTATGATGAATATAATAGGATTCAAAATTAACTTTTAACAATTTCAATTTAAACTCAAGCATTTTGACATATTTATATAAAAGAAGCTTAACGTTTTCCAAATGTTCAATTTAAACCTCAACTTAATTTATCTATTAGTCCTCTGTTATAAAAAAAATATATGAATTTTATTTTGACTCATTACTGTATGCTTATCCTGTATAACAAGGGAATCCAAGAAAAATAAAAAAATCTCTATCTCTCTCTAACTTCCCATTCTGCTCTCTTTATTCTCAAAGTTAGTCTGAAGGCTTAAGAACTTAAATTCACTAAAAAAAGATTACCCTATTATGGAATCATAGATTTTGCACTATATGAAAATTCAAGGTCCATGTAATAACATGAATGGACATTTTACATCTCCTTTCATCAATAAAATTATTTTGTTCTTATTTTGCTAAGTCTGAATCCTCCACCCCTTCAATCCAGATTACTTTTTTTCACTAATGTCAAAGAAACTAGGTCTCATTTATAGGGATACCACCTTTTTTTCTCCACTTAAGCTCTGCTAAAATGTTTACTAGATTGGGGTTTTGACAAGTTTGACTTAATCAGCCTCATGAAAGAACTTTATGCTCTAGTCCTAATAGTTTTGATGCACCTAGCCCCCTTGACATTAATAGAGACATGCTATACTCGTAACACTTATAAGAGCCTTCGGACATTATAACTCCACCTCTAAAGATATTTCATCTGGGAGTCTATAAAGGAAATTCTCCATCTGTAGTTAGACAAGAGAGAACTAGAATCGATGGGGAAATGCTCAAATTTGTATTAGTATTCCTCTAATGTAGAAAATCAGAGTAATTTAGCCAACTCTCTTATCTAGGATCTATCATCCAAAGCAACAAAAAGATTGATGAAGACATAGTTCACCAGATCAAATCAGGGTGGCTTAAATGGAGAAGTGCATAAGGAGTTTTATATGACAAGAAGATACCACTCAAGCTTAAAGGTAAATTTTATAATGATTAGGCTGACCATGCTCTATAGGGCAAAATATTGACTTATCAAATAAGTACATAGTCATAAGCTAATGGTGACTGAGATAAGGATGCTCCCTTAGATGTACGACCTTACGATAAGAGATAAGGTCAGGAATGTAATGGTAATGGATAAATTAAAATAGTTAATATTATTAACAAATTAAAAGAGAAAATACTTAGGTGGTTTAGACATGTTAAGAGAAGACACTTAAATGCTCCAGTGAGAAGATGCGAAAAGATCGTACTTAAAGAGTGTAAGAGGGAAAAAAAGAGGCCTAAGAAGAATTGGAGGAGGTGATCAAGAATGATATGACAATGTTGGAACTTGTCAAGGACATGAACCGCAATAAAAAACTTTGGCATATTAGGATTCAGATAAAGGATCCGTTGTAAAGAGATCCTTATGGTTCCCATAACAGCGTGTTTAGTTCCATTCTTGATCTATTCTTGGTAATAGGTTATTCCCTTGTTTGCTTGAAGAAAACATATAGAATATATAATCTAAGGGTTTACTTATTTATTAAGTTTGGGGAATAAGCAAACTCATCACCCCTATCTTTATTTATTCTAAGTTGGTTGGGAATAAAACTAAGAATATGTTGGACAAAAATATCCTTAATGAATCCATATAATTACTTAGCTATAATAATAATAATAATAATAATAATAATAATAATAACAACAACAACAACAACAATAATAATAACAACAACAATGATTATATGTAGTTCTGAGCAAGGGATGGAGCATCTAGTGAAAGCTTTCTAATTGATGGCTCGTCTGGTATAACATCTAGCTTCCATCATCGTTGCATCCTCCAACCCTAATTAGGAAAGCTTTTAAGATCAATTTGCAGGGGCGTTTAAAGCCTTTACCTCTTTTACCATTCAAGTCTCTTGAAACATTGTTGTCCAGCTTATGCTGGAATTTTTGTCTAGTGTTTCATATTATTCCTTTGGTCTATCAATGTTTAAGTGGTTCACTAATTGCGTTTTCGTTTTGTCCCAAGATAGTATCCTTACTCTTCTAATGCTGTAATGTTCTTGACACTATTATTTAATATATTCAATTTTAATTTTTCAAAAAACAACAACAATAATAAAATAATAATAATAATAATAATAGTAGTAGTAGTAGTAATAATAATAATAATAATAATAATAATAATAATTTAGTTAGTGCGAACTAATGGATATTTTGGTCTTTTTGTTAGTTATTCCTTTGTCATTCCAAA
>JAOQMP010000210.1:5548659-5564672 GCA_027563575.1 Erythroxylum pedicellare
ATATATATTCATACATTTACCCAATTCTCATTCATAATTACCCCATGTTCTTTAATGCTCATTCATCCATACCTTATCCACATTAGTCATGTCTTTAAGATCATGTTTTCATTAAAAAAATTCAATTATTACTTTAACAAATCATAATTTCTAGATTTGAACTCAACCACATCAAAATAGTCCATTTTTTAGATTATGACATCTATTAACTACATAAACTTATCAAGATCTTATCCAATTAATCAAGAAACAATCTAGTCTCATTACTAGACTTAATTAGGTCCAAATATACCAATTTAGAGTGAAATTTCTCGGCTGGTTGAATATGTAGACAAGGCTGAAATTAAAATTCCAGAATTTGTCATCATCATCACTAATGTGTTTAACTTTACTACCTTCAATACTTCGCGAATTTTACAAGCTTAGAGACATAAATAACACCTGAAATTTTCCAGATTTCATGTCCTTTATGGTTACCTCATTTCAGGTTAATTTGACTTCCATATTGTTTACATTAATGCTTACAAAATTTTACTCATTTATGTCATTAATAGTCATTTTTTTTACAAACACACCTACACCAGTAATTTTCTAGATTCGAAAACACCTTAATAACACCTACCTTTAGCATGAATTACTAATCAATTATACCTCAAATCCCAACTTAAATCATCCATACAATAGGCCATAAACTACTGTTTTTGTACATGCAAAAACAAAACAGAAAGGTACGTATTCATTCTACATTTTCCAGCACATCTTCAACATCAACATCATATACAATCTATCCCAATTTAATCATCACAAATTTCTATTATAACATGCCATAAAGAACAAACTTTTACTTACTTGTCTAGATCAAATTACAACCTCAGTGATTAGGCTAATGTAGCACTCCATGCATACAAAATCACCGCCAATTTAAGGTAGAAATAGGTTGGTTTTTAGCTAGGATAAAAGGTCACAAGAAGAACTACAATATTCTGGTTCTATAGATATCTTGTGAAGGATAAAAGCATGGATTTGGTGTAGCAATTTGGTAAGACTTCAAATAAAATTCAGAGATGTGAGATGGAAACAATTTCGATAGAGAGAATGAAGAAAGAAGAGAAATGAACTCACTAAAAACTTTTCCAACATTTGCTTAATTCAACTAAGTGCAAGGTGTTATTATCTTAGATTAAAATTTTCCTTATGCATGCATCCCATTTGTCCACTCCATAGGTTACCAAATGTCACAATAATACTAGGCCATTTTTCACTCAATGATCAATGTCATTTTTCAATTAATTACCTATGCCAAATGTCACTCAATTTATAGGCTTAGTGATCCTAATTTTTCATGTATCAAAAACCAAAACAATAACTTTCATTCACTATCATTCATGTAATCCTAGCTCTTTCCCACTTCAAGAACACTACACTAATTTATGCCATCTCTGCTAGTAATGCTAACCTATAAGCCAATGTTCATACTCTCTCAATAATCTCATATAGACAAATGTATCTAGGTCTGAACTTATGCTTTTTACAGAACGTTAGCACTCTTGGCTAAGGCGACACTCTTAAGAACAATTTGTCTCCCACTTGGTAGTCTATATCTCTCTAGTGCTGATCTACATAACTTTTTTACCTACCTTGATCTGACTTAATTTTACTATGGATTAGTTTAACCTTATCAACGGTATCTTGAATCATCTCTTGGCCTTCAACAATCCTTAGACCCTTTTCATCCTAATACAAAGGCAATCGAAACTTTTTGCTATATAATGCCTCATATGGTGCCATACCGATACTACTGTGATAATGATTTTTGTATGAAAATTCAATAAGAGCTATATATTGATCCCATGCTCCTTAGAACTCTAAAACACAAGCTCTGAGCATATCCTCAATAGTCTTAATAATCTTCTCACTCTATCCGTCTGTCTGAGGATGAAAGGATGTGCTAAAGTTTAGCCTTGTACCCAAAGCTGTTTGTAAACTACCCCAAAATTGAGAAGTAAATCCAGGGTTCCGGTCTAATATATTGGACACTAGAACTCTATGTAATCTCACTACCTCATTAACATACTTCCTAGCTAATTAATCCAGTATATTTAAATGGGTCGATTTCGTCAATCTATCAATAATGACCCATATGGTATCATGCTGTCTCGGAGTTCTCGATAAACCCACAATGAAATCTATAGTGATCCTCTCCTATTTTCACTCCGGGATAGCCAATGACTGTAACTTCCCAACTAGAGGTTGATGCTTTGCCTTACTCTGTTGACAAGTCAAACATTTAGGCACATACTCCACCAGTTGCTTTTTTATCCTTAGCCATCAGAAATACTGTTTCAACGTATTGTACATCTTGGGAGTACTAGAATATATAGCATAAGCTGCTATGTGTGCTTCTTTTAAGATTTCTCTTCTCAAATCATCAACATCAGGTACACACAGTCTCTGCTTCAACCATACTGGACCATCTCTCAACTCAAACTTAGAACTCAAATCTTGTTTCAACTTCTCAATAAGCTTCACTAATTCTAGATCCTTACTTTGAGCTTTTTTGACCCTTTTATGCAATACCGGTCTAAGCGTCAATATAACTATCAATGCTTCATTCTTACCTATATTCAACTCAATGTTCAATTCTCTCAGCTGAACTAGGTTTGATAACCTCGATGTCTAAATCTGTGCCACACTACTATTAGATTTCTTGCTTATTGCATCAGCCACAACATTAGCTTTACCAAGACGGTATTCAATCGTGCAATCATAATCCTTAAGCAGTTCAATCCACTTTGTCTTATATTAATTTCCTTCTGAATTGACAAATATTTCAAACTTATATGATCTGTAACTATCTAAAATGTCTTACCATACAGATAATGTCTCCAAATTTTCAAAGCAAACATTACTATAGTAAGTTCTAAATCATGAATCGAATAACTGAATTCATGAGACCTTAACTGTCTTAATGTATATGCAATCACTCTACCATACTGCATCAAAACACATCCTAACCTCTGGTTTGAAGCATCACTATATACTATATATCCTCCAGATCTAGATTGAATAACTAATAACAGTGTTGTAGTTAATCAGTGTTTTAATTCCTCAAAACTCCTTTAGCATTCATCAGTCCATCTAAATGGTACATTCTTCCTTAGAAGCTTCGTCAAAGGGGCAGAAATCAATGAAAATCCCTCGACAAACCTCTTGTAATAACTAGCTAATCCAAGAAAACTTTAAAGCTTAGACACATTTCTTGGGGCTTCCCACTTCATCACTGTCTCAACTTTCTTTAAGTCCATCTGCATGCCCTGTCTAAATATTATATGACCCAAGAATACTACTTGATCAAGCTAAAATTATCACTTATTAAACTTGATATACAATTGCTTCTCTCTTATTATCTATAAGGCTAGCCTCAAGTGCTCAGAATGTTCCTCTCTACTTTTCGAGTACAACAAAAAGCATTTATGAATACAATCACAAAATGATCTAAGTAAAGTTGGAACAATTTATTCATCAACTCCATAAAAACTCCTGAAGAATTTTTTAACCCAAAAGGCATCACAAAAAACTCAAAGTGACCATATCTAGTTCAAAATGCACTCTTTGGTATATTAGCTTCTGCTATTTGTAACTGATAATACCCTGATCTCAAATCTAGTTTAGTAAACACCCGAGTTCCTCGTAATTGGTCTAGTAAATCATCAATTCTTGGTAATAGATACTTATTCTTCACTATCACCTGGTTCAATTGCCTATAATCAATACACAATCTTAAAGTCCCATCCTTCTTCTTTACAAACAAAATCGGAGCTCCCTAAGGTGACACACTAAGTCTGATAAAACCCTTATCCAATAACTCCTCCAACTGGGTCCTAATTTCCTTAAGTTCCACAAGTGCCATCCTATATGAAGGAATTGATATAGGAGCAGCACTTGGAACAAGGTCAATTATAAACTTTTTCTCCCTTTCTGGGGGTAATCTCGGTAATTCTATGGGAAACACATCCAAGAAATCCCTAACAAGAGGAAAAAAAGGGCACTTTCATGATACATTCAATCATTATAATCAAGGTACATTTAATCATCAATATTAATTATATTAAAATAAATGTTACCAACATTATAGTAAGACAATAGAAATAGCTTTTTTTATGATACCTTCAATCATTATAATCAAGATCTTCAAAATCATCATCATAAAATGCTTTATATTTCAACTCTTAATCACTATTATTTTCAACAAAAGTATCATCATTTTCATATAATTCATCCTTAATATATTCCTTTCTACGAAAAGATGGCCTTGTATTTTAGTTGCTTCTAGTATATTGAGATCTGTCCTATGGAATGATGATATATCCTCATTTTTAATTTTGAGAGCTACATTATATAGATGCAATTCAATCTCTTGATATACATCATCACCATCTTTAGATAATAGACCATTTTCCCTATCATATAGATCAAAAGGGTTTTGTTGTTGAAACTTTTACACAACTTTTGAATTGATGCCCAATACAGTATCATTAAGATAGAACACTTCTTTCACTTAACTTACAAGCATAAATGGTTCATTTTCATACCATATGTTACTAACATTAATGCTAATAATATTTCCATTCACTTTTATATTAGTCCCTTTGTCACCAAGATTAAACCATTTGCATTTACGTAGAATAACCTTTTTTATCTTTAATGTAATGAGACTCAATTATTTTAGAGATAATATTGTAGAAGTCACTAAAATCATCCTTATGTTGTTTATCAATAATAACCCTACAATTTTGGTTTTTAAGGAAACTGTCATACTCTTTTATGTGAAATCTAACTCCATTAACAATGCAACATGTATGTTTTTTCCCACACATATGAGTCTCGCATGCTGAAACAATAATGTTGTCATCACTTGTGGTAATTTATGATTATGTAACCATATAATTTGAAAAAAAAACTATAAGTTAATGTTATAATCTTATAATATTCATTTGTTCACACTATTACATGAATAACTTACTCATATCCTAAACTATGATGGGAAGTCATTAACATCACTTATGCTTCTAATCTCACCTTTGTGCTCTGTATTTAAAAAGTAAATTAATGTAAGAAAATAGAGGTCGAATGCTAAATATAAATAAGAAATAATAACTGAGAAGTAATATACATACTCCATATATAAATCGACTTCCTCACAGTTGTTTAAAATGTACCAATGGCCAATTTCAAGTTCCTCTTTAGTTAACTCCACATAATTTCCTATTCCAAGTAAACTAACAAGCTACCATCTTGATCAAAATTGAAGTTATGCTCTTCGTTATTAAATCATGTCTTCGCATCATTTAAGTACATCAAGAAAAAGTCAAGCATTCATTTGATATATAATCCTCTATAATAGGGCCTTCAGGTTGAGCTCTATTGTGCATTTAGCATTTAAGAGAGCTTAAAAATGTAAAAAGTGTAAAAAAATTATCATTTATTACTAAATAATAGTACAAGACAAACCACCCAATTATGTCAAAGTTACGGACACATCCTTCAATAAGCACCCACATATTCCAACAGGAAGTAATCGTTGTAGAAGTATATGAGAATTATGGGTCTTTAAATAGAACACTTTTCCCTTATTACCATTGACACATGGGCTATATTAGAGCTATCAAGAAACTTAACTGATTTAAAAAATTGAAGAAAGGTTTATTTCTCTTTTTTGCACATAGTGTAACATACAAGTGGAATTATGTATGACCTATCATCTCTCTTTTTCAAATGTATTTTTTTTCTTATAGTCATCTCTTCTAAGTCTAATATAACCTTAATTATGTATTTTGATTTGTCATCATTCCCCATTAAAGTATCTAAAATATTCTCATAAATGTTTTCTTCAATATGCATGATATCAAGATTATATCTTTATAGTAATTCCTTCCAATATGGCAAATTGAAAAATATGTTTTTTTTTTCAATTAAGATCAAGAGAAGTTTGTTTTCACTTTTTATTACTTGGGTATTTGCTAAGTATAAACTCTTGCAAATGTGATAATTCATCAAACTCATCATCACCTGGCAAATGTAAGGGCACGTCACTATGTTTTACTTTGCCATTAAACAATTTGTTTCTTCACCATCTATGCCCATTTTATAAGTAACGGTGATGTCCTGTATGACATATTTTACTTTGTAGCCTCATTGAATGAGTTTGATAGTTAGACACAGGACAAGCAATATGCCCTTTAGTGCTCTATCTAAAAAAATTGCCATATGCTAGAAAATCATTTATATTTCACAAAACAGTCACATGTATTTTAGATTTGTTACCTTTAATAACATTTTAAGTTTATAATATAACGTCCCAAATTTTTTTTAAATCATCAGTTAGCAGTTCCATGTATAAATTGATATCTTTACCGGGAATAGTTGATCATGGAATAAGTAAAGCAACAAGAAAAATGGCTCCTCTATATATTTCTATGGTGGCAAATTGTATGGAACAAGAATTACCGATAACATACTATAAGAAGTATTTATTATTACCAAATGGATTAAATCCATCATAGGCTAACCCAAATTGAACATTACGATAATTAACTTTGCAAACCATGGAAATTTCTCATCAAACTCTTTCCATGCCTTTGTGTTTACTGGATGACACATAATGCTATCATCAATGTGTTTGTTTTTATGCCACCTTATATCTATGGATGTTTTTGTTGATATAAAAACCCTTTGTAATTGTAGTTTAATGGGGAAGTATCTCAAGATTTTGTAAGGTATCATTTTCCCTTTTCCATCATCCATTAGCCGCATTCATGTACCATAAATAGGTCATTCTTCAAGATCTTTAAACTCTTTCCAAAAGATATCATAATCATACTCACAAGTGTGCATTGATATATATCATAATCTAAGGTTCCTTAATGATTTTTTGTATATAGAAAGACTTGGGCAATTTGTGACCAATTGGTAATGAATTATTAAGCAACTCAATCAATATAACAAAGGATTTGTTACTTCACCTATTATATAAGGTAGCATGTTGTAACATTATACAAAATTACTATATCCAAAACTATAGCTAGTGATGAGTCTAGATCGATCGCATATAAAGTGTGTGTAAAGCTTTTATAATGAAAATAATCGACGTTTAGGATAGAGGGTTTTAGTTAAATTAAAAAACGTAAAGTTAAACTAATGAAGCAAATCAAAGAAAATAATCAAAAATGAGAAAAGTGATGAATACGTTAAAGACCAAGTCATCAGTTTAGTCATGACCTATGCGTAATTAAACAAACTTCATTGAATTTTTATTCTCGTATCTCTCTTAACAACTATTAATCATAGGTTAACAATAATCTTTTTTAACCATGATTTTCCCTTAGATTTTGTTCAATTAAAATAAGCTCTTTAATCGTACCTAGCTATCGAACAACCTATGATAAGCTCTCTTGATTTAATTGGACAACTGCATTACGAGTTAGGAAAATAGATTAATGAAGGTAACAACCACATAAGCTCAAGTTATTTAACCAAGGTTAAGTTATCCCTAATGATTCAAAATCAATTGGAAACAAAAAAATCACATATTGTATCCCTAATGATTCGATATCATTAGTAGATACAAACAAATCTCATCATAATAATTACAGATTATATTGAAGATTCTAGTAACAGGTTTATAATAAAATAATCCATTGAATGCATGAATACCATCTTTACACAATACCCAAACAATAAACATAGGGTAATATATTCAATCCTTAAGAGAGAAAAAAACACAATACACATAGAGAGAATGCTTAACCATGTTCTTCGGCATCGATATCACCTCCAAATCAGGTCAAGGAAGCCTAGCCCTCTATGGGTCACCAAAGAATGAGAGGTTTACCCCTTCTTCTATTCCAAAACTAAGTCTTCACTCCTCAAAATGATTCATAACGATTCTACCATTAAAACACTTTATTTATACTGAAAATTAGGGTTTGGGCATAGGTGGAAAAAGTCACAAGTATGACTTGATCACTCACGATCGTGAATCGCCTAGTTGAGGCTCACGACAGTGAGCCCCCATGTCACACCTATGAAAAATCTGTTATGGATGTGTAGGTGTGAATGATAAGTAACAACCATGACAACTTAAGTTATGGCCATAATTTGAAATACTCATGGTTGTGATTATTGCACTGCACCATATACGCTTCATTTTTTTCATTTTCTTGTCTCCTTTTCAATCTAATCCTTCTCCTTCTTGCTCTTTGAAGACAATTGGCTGTGAATCTTAAGAAGATGGCTCAAAGAATGTGCTTTCAACTCACTTTAGCTCTTATGCTTCCAAATTGTACCTAAAACTAAATATAAGCAACAATGAAAATCTTAAGCATTTTAAAATATTAATCACTAAGTGTTATGATTAAGCATATATCAAGTTCCCCTACACTTAGTTTTTGACTATCCTTGGGCAAAACATCAAAATCAAAGTCACAATCCAAGCACTTTCACAATATCTATATTCCTAAGAATAGATAATTATGAGGAAGAAAGGAATAAATTTCAAAAATGATCAATCAACATTCATCACCTTTAGAAACTAAGCAATCTAGAGGTAGACTTGACAAAATATGTTTAAATATGATAAATTCATAGTTACACTCAAACACCATTCATGATCATGACATTCGACAACTTTGCATATCATTTCATTTCTCCACCACTAAAATTCACATGCATAATCATGAATCAAAGGAATTTTCTAAGGCTGTAATGTGGGCAAAGGTTAAGGTGAGATGTACTTGGATAGTGTAGTGTAAAAGCAATTAGAGCTAGTGAAGCATGAGTAACATTTGATGCAATATCAAGCATAAGAACCAACATTCACTCACAGCTATATACATCAGCTATAATGAATGCTAAAATAATGTTTCAAAGCCTAAATGCAAGCTCTCACACATAAAACCACATGAAGAATAATTAATTAGAAGGGATCACTCATAAAGATTGATGATAACAATATATTGAACCTACAAGTAGTGAACCTGCCAAAACAACATCTACCACATTCTCAAATCACCTCATTCAATACAACTTTAGGAAGAAAAAGTAATCATGAATGACTTTGCAAAACAATTGCATTTTTGCCTTGATACTTTTATTTAAGCATATATTTCTTTCTTTTCTTTTTCTTTTCTCTTTTCTCTTTTTCTTTCTTTCTTCTTTTTTCAATAAAAATTGAAAGAAGCTATATTAAAATGGGAATTCATTGATAAGAGGTAAAATGACATCCCAATAATTATAACTAGCCCACACCTATGTACCACCTATGCTTACACTTTTATGCATCCACAAACATTAACAATCAATAAATACTCCACTAGCTTTAAGGCTTAGGTAGGATATTTGGTTAGGTTTAAGGCATGTAATGTGGTTAACAAAAAAAGAAAAGGTGCAAATAAAGCTCAAAGGGGTTTAACAAAGGGATTATATGTAACATCTCGTTTCCATACTAAGGGTTAGAACCCTAGATTCTATAACTGAGAATATCAAAGAGAGATTAGAAAAATGCATTTCATACTTTTGCATAATGTTAGCATACACACACATGAACTTGAATTTTTACACACATGACAATGATTTGTTCATGCTGTCATTTGACATTTTTCGAGGTATAAATGATTATTTTAATGTGATTATAATGTGAATTACGAACTATGTGTCTTAAAAATTGAGTTGGTGTATATAATTGGTGATTTAGAATTTTTGGAGAAATATGGGAAATTTTTGGTAATTATGAGTATTTTTGGACTAGAAAAAATGTCAAGTGGCACAACAACTAATAATTGTAGTAGAATTAAGTGTCAAATGGCAGTGGAAAATTTTGATAAGTTACATTAAGATTTAATGACAAGTGTCATTGAAAATTGGGAGAAAATTGGGTTGAAAATTGGAGACAAATTGACTAGTTAAAAAAAAAAGTGACATGTGGCCATAAGAAAATCGCATTTCAAGTCTTACTAGTTCAAGTGTATTTTGTATTTTTGGTTCATGAACTCAACTAATGTATTGTGGCTCGAAATGCCATTAAAGCTTTGTAAAACACTTATCTTTTGATGTTAATGAAATATGAATTGTTTATGGATGATGTTGAGTTGAAAATTGGTATACTTGAAGAAGTTATCAACTTAAGATGATGAATTTTGAACATGAATTGTTGTTTTATATATATATATATATATCTAAGTGAGATGTTATAGAGAAGAAAGGCATGATTTTTGTGAATGATCAGAATTAGTTGTAAGTAATGATTCAAATGAGTAGAGATTAGAGAGTTAATGAAGTAAAGTTAGTAATTGAATGGTTATGCTCATGACTTTCCAAGTTGTACATTGAAATTTCAAGTTTTTCATAAGGGTCAAATTGGTGTTTTGAATTTAAGGGAAAATCTGGATTGATCTAGGCTGAATTAGACAAAGTTGTCTTCTTGAAAGTTGTAGATTATCTTTCTAGCCTTCGAACGGTATATATTATGAAATTTTTGAACATCGGAGTTGAAAGTTATGATCATTTGAACTTAGTGATGTCTTAGAGGATGTATATGTAGGATAACTTCAGTCGCGATTGCACGAAGCACCCTTGTGATCGCACTAAGAGCCCTTGAGATTGCACCTACCTTCCTTGCGAGTGCATTTTCATCCTCGCAATTGCACCTGAAGGATTTTCCAACTCTGAACAAATTTGACTCTTTTGGTCATAACTTTGTCGTCTGAGCTCCAAATGACTTGATTCTTGAAGCATTGGATTCCTAACACATTACTATATCTCTCTATGGAAATTGATAGCCTTTGGTTTTGATTTGAAAAATATGGATGGAAAGAAAATGAGGGTATCAATTGGAAGAGTATGAATTAAATATTTTACTGAACATACTTCGGTATTTTAATCATATCTTCAGCTATAGAGCTCTGAATGAAGTGATTATTACTGTAAAATAAATTAGAGACATGGAGCTACAATTATTCTGAAGAAGTTAAATTATGATTCTACTGTCTGACTGGTGTGGGGTTCCCCCTTGTGGGATGATGGTTAAGGACATTACATTGAAATAACCCCATAGGGAAATATGCTCACGTCTTAGGATATTCCACAAGTGTTGGGCTCCAAAATTGGGGTCCAAAAATTTGACTTGAAATTTGAACCACAAGATCCTCACAAATTGTCCTTCCTTTTCACCAAATTTATTTGTCATCTGAATTTATTATAAAGGGTTTGGTAAATGGTTGATTGATGAACTTAGCAAGATCAAGTTTCGCAAGATATGATATATGAATGTATCTCCCATTGGAAGTTATGAGTTGTTAGTGATATAAAAGTGTTCTTAGAAATGCTAACATGATTGTAAGGAGATGAGTAATGCATATCATGTAAGAATGAATGAGAGTTTGGATATTGTGTGATCATATAATGTTAGAATAACATCGGTGAATGATTGATTGGTGATATTAAAATAATCAAGTGTATTGAGCTATGAACCTTAGTACATGATTGAGTGATGAAATTATAATAAAAGTGTTCTTAAGTTGTAAACCTAAGAATAAGCTAGACATATACAAATGATAAGGTTTGAATGATCAAGAGAAATGATTAAGGAAACATACCTGGAATAGTCAAATTGAGTATGCGTTATACATAACACATATACATAAGTTTACAATTAAATGTTTATGTGATTTTTTTAATTAGTAATGTGTGTGCAATGTGTGTATTACGTGATGTGGATACACAGGATAGAACGTCGGCATCCAGATGTTTCCAGATTATAGAAGCTAATGTTGGACTAGAGTGTATTGTAAATCAACCTAGATGGTCTCATTTTCATTGTTTATTTTGTTTTAAATTTCCGTATTGAATTACTATTGATATGATTGATGTGAATGTGTTGATTCCAAAAAATAATCCAAGGTGTTTGATGCATGTAAAAATCATCAGAAGTGCTCATTGAATGTGAATTTGAATGAAAAAGTGATTCTTAACATTTTTGTTGAAAGCTGGACATCGATATGATGAAAAACATAAATGTGAACGTAAAATTGAATGCAAGCAATTGATTGAATGTATATGAATGTGATGCATTTCATTATATGAATGCATGACAGCATAAAGGTTGTTGTGACCGGAGTAGCCACCGAAAAAGAGCTTAAAGCTCAAAAAGTGAAAAAGAGCTTAAAGCTCAAAAAGTGAAAAAGAGCTTACAACTTAGAATGTGGTAAGAGCCTCTAGCTCACTATCTAAAATGAGCCCTGCATCCTTAACAGATAAGGGATAGTTATTAATGAGCTCGATATCCATAATGAATACGGGACAGTTATAGGCACTCGATCACAATAATAATAATTAAATGTGAGTCTCATGAGCATTGCATATATAATTGATGTGTATGTTTTAAATGATCAAAGTGAACTGTTTAGCTACTCTGAATGTGAAAGATGAAATAAGTGATCAAAGTGATATTTGATGCTAAATGATTATTAGAGAAATGATGTGAATTATGTGATTACATGAATTGTATATGTTATGTGATATAAGTAAGCAATCGAGGGTGATCTAATAACTAAGTTCACAAAACTCACCCCAAATTTGCAACATTATTATGTGATATAAGTGAGCAATCGAGGATGATCTACTAACTGAGTTCACAAAACTCACCCTAAATTTGCAACATTATTTTTCAGGCTTCAAGAAGATTTACAGTTAGACAAATTGGAGTCTAGCCACTACATTTGAGTAAGAGATAGAGGTCGGGATAAGTTTACGTCTGCATATTTATTTCATTATTTGTATCAAAATATGTATTCACAAGTATTGTACAATGTGTATGTGAATGATTTTGTAATGTAATGACATTATGACTAAAAGTTATTTGTATATTTGATGGGCCCAAGTGACTACAAAAATTCTGATGATATGTATAATGATTGTAACATTTGTCATTAAGAAAAATGTTTATCAATAAAATGGGATGACATTGATTATTGGTTTTCTAAAATATGTGTGTGATATCTTTCCAAAATATTGAATAGAGTATGATCTATTGACTGCCCTAGCATGCCACCCCTTGTGGGGAACGTACTCAGATATCCTTTAGAATATCAGGTATGTGTCATATGAGAGTGGGGTGCTATAGAGCTGGTATCAAAGCCTAGTCTTAGTGTCTTATATGGGTGTTTTTTGAAATAAGTGTCAAGGTTCATGCATTTTAGACATGTTTTAGGATGTAGCGACAATTGATCCCCAGTCTGAGTTGTATTTACATAGGTCACATGTATGGGCATTCATTAAGAGTTTAAGCTACTAGTAGCAATGAGAAGGGTGACAATCTGTCAGATTGGGAGAAAATGATGGTTTACGAATATCTAGAAATGAGAAATAGTATCTAGTTCTGTATGATAGATAAAGGTTCACTACATTTGTATATATGGTTGCACCATTTAATACGATATCAATATTATACTGTGATGGTATACCCTTGAATGTGATATAGAAGTGGATATATTGTCATGGATTAATTGAGGAAAATAGAGATATGGTAGAAATGACAAGATTTAAAGTGTATAAACAAATTTGGATGAAAACAAAATTTTTTATAATCATGAGAGGCTAAAATTGGGCTTGGAATGGTTGTTTAATTATCATGATAAGAGTTTATGATTCAGTGTAAGAATATGTCTGTAGAATTGAGATTAGAATTTCATAATGGTTAGGGCCCTATAATTCTGAATTGATTAAGTATATACATATGGAAGATAAAATAAATGACAATATGAAGATGAGATAGAAATGAGGAGGAACTAAAAAAGGAATGAAGTAGACATGAATGACTTTACCTGAGATGAATGATATGTAGTAAGGAGAAAGGTAAAAATGCATAGGATTTTACGTATGAATGATATTAAGAAAAAGATGATTAATTAAATGAGTAGAGTTTTGAGAGTTAATGTAATCAGTATGGTAGTTGAATTATTATGAAATGATGTAGCATTAGAAGACGTAAATTCCAGAAAATTGGAGTAAAATAGATGTTAGTATGTGTGTTAATGTGAGGAAGAAATTACGAAGAAAGTGTAGGGCACGATCATGGTCCTACCTCAAGATCGTGGCCTGATAAAAAAAGTCATGATCGTGGCAGGGATACCCTGATCATCGACACGAATAAAGAGCAAAATGTTGTCTAGGATCAATTGAGATCAAAGTATCATTATTGTAAGATATAAATTGGTGATTTGTTGGACATAAATCTCTAGATAGAATGGGATGACCTTCACGATACACACCTAAGCATATGTAACAATAATCATGTCTACTACTTCATCAAGTTTTGGTAAATAGAATATTATGACCTTTTAAGAAATGATAGAAATTGATCTTCTTAAGGTACTAAGAATGGCTGATAAGCAATGATGAAAACAGTTGATTGATAAGGATTTCATGAACAATATAGATGATAGTAGCAAGAAATCTTATTTTGAAGAAGAATTTCACCGAATTAGGTTAAGTAAACTAGATGATTTACTTCTAAGAATGAATGATGATGGAACAAATTAGAAGTGAAAATTGGAGTCCTATTTCTAACGGAGACTCAAGAATAAGAAGTTGAATATGCTACAAAGAGTACATGTAGCTTAATGATGAAAGGTAACCCGTTTACATTATTAAGTTCATGAAATTGGGATGATATTATTGCTATTGTTGAAGGAACTTAAGTCCACACTATATTCTATGCAAATATGTTCAGGAGATACAAATTAGATTTGATGAATGTATTACCAACACGGGAAGTTAAGATTGTAGATAAATTGAAATGTGTGGAGAAACAAGTATGAATGAACATACATTAAAATAAGTCCATGTGAAATCAGAGGAAATCGAATGAATGGAGAGAATCATTAAAGAAAAGAAGTTAATTAGGAAACTAAAATAACATGAGATAATATTACCTCATTTGAGGAATTAGCTACTTAAGGAATTATGAGAACTAATTATAGGCACATTAAGTTTTGACAATATCTATTGGAGTTAACAAATAGCCCCGACAATATTGTGTTGTTAAAGAATAAAGTGTCCCAACTTTGCTTGGATCAATTAGTGACTATGATCATAGATGATATATTAAATGTATTCGAACAGTTGAGAAGAATATTTTGAATACTTAAGGTAAATCTTATATATGATGAAGGTAGAAACAATTATATGCCAAGTTTAATAAGAGTAATTCTTAGCTTGATCAAATAAAATGTTAGGTCCTATAGTATCTGAACAAGGTATATTGAGAGACTCAAAGAAAATAGAGGTAATGAAGAAGTGAGAAACTCTGAGGAATGTATATGTTAGATCCAGAGTTTTCTATAACTAGTTGTATATTGGATGCTACTAGAGATTGTTATGGAGTTTTTACTGATCTTAGCCCTTTAATAAAATGTCTGAGGAAAAACTTATAAATCGTATGACTGATGAATGTAAAAAGAATTTTGAGGAATTAAAACACCGATTTATTACAACACCAATGTTAATTATATTATTTGGATTTGGAGATTTTGTAGTATATAATGATGTTTCACATCAGAGATTATAATGTAATCCAATGTAGCATAATAAAGTGATTTCATTTGCATCGAGACAGTTAAAGTCTCACGAGTTGATTATTTGATACATGATTTTGAACTTGCTGCAATAGTGATTGCTTTGAAAGCTTGGAGACAATGGATAGAGTTACTTGAATATTATGATGTACAAATAAGTATTTCCTAATAAAGCTAGTGTTGTAATCTGATGCATTGAATTGAGCCGAAAATTCAATAGTAGTGTGGAACAAATTCAGTTATTGAGGTTACTAAACCTAGTGCAATAAAAAGCATAGAATGTTTAGTTGAATTTAGGGAAAAATGAAATATTATTAGCTACAATGAAATTTAAAATCAGTTTTACACAAAAAAAATTAGCAAAGCCTAAATTTATAATTCAAA
>JAOQMP010000210.1:5617003-5636691 GCA_027563575.1 Erythroxylum pedicellare
CAAGACTAACTATAAATAAAGGAACAGAAATGAAATTCTCACTCTATTCATTCTATACTTTTGTTTTTAAATTTGAACCAACTAATAGGTAATATGAGTTTTATATTATAATAAATAAAGTTGGATTTTTTTAGTATTATTTAAATAAATTATTTAATATGTTAATAATCTAAAAATTAAGTGACGACTGTATGAGATTATAATACTTCTTTTTCTAGCTTTATTATGGTTGGTTGAATACTGAATCAAATTAGATGATCTTTAAGTCAAAGTGGTCAGTTACTTACGTGTTCCCGTATTTTGATATGGTGAAAGAAGCAAGCAAAGCCAGGGTACTTGGGTTAAAGAACCAGTATATGTTATTAATGTTAAGCCTAGCCCATTTACACATGATCTTCAAACGGCGCAAAATCTGGAGCCCTGTTGGCTGTTGCAGATAGAGGAAGGACAAAACTTTCAGGACACGTATGTAAGCATTTCACAAAGAAACACCTGCCTTGCTAATTTGCCATAATGTCCATATGAGTAGACTATGTAACAGCTCTAGTGTAATATGACAAATCACTAAGTCACCATCCGCTTCCTCTTCATGTCAACAAGTGGTCGCCATCCGATAAAGTTAAATTTGACAAATTTTTAGCTTCTAATACCGCAATCGCACCATCTAGCCCAAACCAAGTGCAATTGTCTCGCTCTGCATCACACAAGGATGCCAACTCTAGCAACCTTTCGACCGACAAGATAGGCCACCACCTCCCCCTTCTCTCCCGACAAAAGCCAACCTTTTATCAAAATCTCTACCGCCCCTACGGTATCAATGTACTATTCAGTACCACCTGATTAGCTTGGTGTAACATATCATCTTTTGTCATGTAAGCTTTGCCCTCTAAGAGTGTGTTCCAGTCACATATGTAATATCTGCAAAGTATAGTTAGAAACATAAATGTTTTATATGGGCAGTCATTTCATACTTAACTTGTGACTCGGAATTCCTTCAGTGTGTGTACATAAAACAATGTGGACCCAAGTTCCTGTCTTTGGATCTACAGACACAACTAGTACCAGTCAATAGGTAAACCCACAACCTTACTTAAATCCAAAGGAGTTCAATACCCAACCGAATCGAGTCACCGTATAGGCTTTTCAAGCTCTTTATGAGCACCATGAAGATGAATATACTTGCGGTGGTAATGGTATATTTAAATCCAAAGGAGGTCAATACACAACCGAACCTAGTCACCGTATAGGCTTTTCAAGCTGTGTACGAGCACGTGATGAAGATGAATATATTTGTGGTGGTAGTGGTATGCATAAGCACGTGACTGACGAAGCTAAACATCAAGTTACCAGGTCGTAGTTGGCAGTGGCCGGTGGCAGTGACCGTTACTGCATTAAATGCGTCTACAGGAGACAACCACTGCATGCTTCTTGTATTTTTTTCCTAACGGTTCCCATACGTAGTTTTTACAACTTACAATTCTAACTAACTGTTGGTCAAATTCAGGCCATTTTTTTAAGTGACATCCAATCCAATATCCACTTGCCCTCGACCGAGATTTTTCTCCGCGAAGAAGCATCCTGACGACCCCAATCCCTTTTTCCCGTGTCAAGAGGAAGCAGCAGCAGGGTTTTCGTGATTCGCCATCCCAAAAATACGTACATACTGTAATTGGCATTGTTAATTGTGTACTTTAATATAATATAACACTAGTAAGAGAGAATTAAATAGTGCATATTTAAAAAATAGTATTACGAATTTTTTCATATAATATATATAAAGATGTAAAATTTGAAATTTGAAATTTCATTGAACAAGTGAAAATGAGGACGAAACATATAAAACTAAAATATGCTTATGCAGGTATGATTTTGAACGTTCAACTCCTACACCACGTCATTTGTGTTGGCTTAAATCTTATATTAGTAAAGAAAGAACAGAGAAGCCTCCATTAAGGCATGTTTAAGGTTTACACGTCCAAAAATCTTTATCACAAACCTTGTCCTTAATTCTTGGTGTGGATTGTGAGATATTCCTCTTATAATATTTGTTTTCTATAGTGAAAAGTTTTCTATTCTTGTCTATAGTTTTTCTCCACATTTGTTAAGGAATTTTTCACGTTAAATATTATGTGTCCCTTTTATCTCAATTTCTTTTATTGATGTGTTTTCTCTATCCGATGGAATCCATCTCCTATCAATGGTATCAAAGCCCAAAAGTTGCTCAAGTATGCTTTGTGGTTGCAGCATAGTCTAATCTGTCATATGTTCTGTTCTCAGGTTTTTGTTGTCATTTTTGGGGCATTTTTTGCTGGTATTTGAGGTAATTGAGTGCATGTCTAGGAAAAACTCTATCTAAGAAGACTGATTTTTAAGTGAGACCATTTGTGACCCTCCAACCTTTTTTGAAAACTTTCCTGGTGTACTGCAGTCTTATTACATACTAAGTGGAGGTAACTCAAGGCAGTTTTCCTTTTTAAAATGATAGAGTGGGAGTCAATTCTAGTGATAGAAACAATGTCGACCAAATTTGATATTACAAAGTTTGACGGGACAAAGTTCTCATTATGGAAATTCAAGATGAAGGTAGTATTAGTAAAAGATAACTGTTTGGAGGCCATCAGTGCTAGGCCGGTAGATTTCACAGATGACGTCAAATGAAAACAAATAGATATCTTGGCCATGTCAGATTTGCATCTTGGTCTATCGGATGATATCTTGCAAGGTGTAGAAGAAAAGAAAACAACTAAGGAGATATGAAATTATCTTACAAAGTTATATGAAGCTAAGTCCCTTCACAATAAAATTTTTCTGAAGAGGAGACTTTACAAAGTGTTCCAAATTCATATGACCAACTCATCATTAATTTAACTAATAATATCCTCATGGATACTTTGGTATTTGATGATGTTGCTGCTTTGGTTCTTGAAGAAGAAAGTAGACACATCAACAAGGAAGAAAGGCTGACAAGTTCGCATCAAATGGAAACCTTATTGATGACGAGAGGATGGTTAATGGAGCGTGATTCTACTAGGAGTCACAAATAAGGAAGTTCGAAATCTAGAAGTAAGAAATATATCAAGTGTTACAACTGTGGTAAGAGAGGACAATTTAAAATTAAATGTTGATTTAAGAAAGGTAGAGGCAAAACCTTTGTAGCATCAACTTCTTAGGGATGTGTTGCCAATGGAGAAATCTTATACAGTGAAGTAGCAACGGTGTTCAAGGATAGAGTAGAGCTCACTGATGCTTAGATAATGGACTCAGGAGCAACATGGCATATGATTCCTTGTAGAGATTGGTTTCACACTTATAAATCTATCTATGCAGGATCTATGTATATGGGAAATGATCATGCCTTGGAGATTGCTGGGATTGGCACCATTAAGATAAAGATTTATGATCACACTATTCAAAATGTGCGATATATGAAGGGCTTGAAGAAGAATTTATTGTCTTTAGGACACCTGAATGAAATTGGGTATAAGGCCTCCATTCAAAATGGAGTCATGAAGGTGATCAAAGGAGTACTTGTAGTTATGAAAGTAGAAAGGATAGCTGCAAACGTATACAAGCTTATGGGAGAGATGTATATGGAAGCAAATGCATTGGTTACATCAGTTAGTTATGTAGAAAATGCAACAAAATTGTGGCACCGTAAACTTAGCCATATGCCATAACAAAGATTGAAGATTCTTACTGAGCAAAAACTACTCCCTGATCTCACGAAGGTATCATTACCCTTTTGTGAGCACTACGTTACAAGTAAGCAGTATAGACTGAAATTTAATGCATCAAATTTTAGAAGTAAAGTTATTCTATAATTAATTCACTCTGATATATGGCAAGCACCAGTTATGTCTTTGGGTAAAGCAAGGTACTTTGTGATCTTTATTAATGATTACTCCAGAAGATGTTGGGTATATCCTATTAAGAGAAAGATAGATGTATTTCTAACCTTCACAACATTAAAGCACAAATTGAGTTAGAGACGAGGAAGAAAATCAAGTGGCTCAGGACTGATAATGGTGGGGAATATACTGGTTATAAGTTCATTGATTTTTGCAATCGAAAAGGCATCAAATGTCCATGCACAGTGCGTCAGACTCCTCAACAAAATGGATTGACAGAGCGAATGAACAGAACTTTGATTGAAAGAACTAGAGCCATGTTAAGAAATGCAAGCATGACAAAGTCTTTTCAGGCAAAAGCAATGAAGACCGCTTGTTATGTGATTAATCGATCACCCATAAGATCGATTGATTTAAAGACACTGATGGAGATGTGGATCAGTAAACCAGTAGACTATTATTAGTTACACACATTTGAGAGTCCTGTGCTCATGATGTATAATACCTAAGATATAACAAAACTAGAACCAAAATCCAGAAAATGTAGATTTATGGGGTATGTTGATGGAGTCAAGGGGTATCAATTGTGGGATTCCACTAACATAAGCTTGTCATTAGCAGAGATGTTATATTTGCAAAGGATAAACTGCAAGAGAAAGATCAAAATAGCACGTCTGAAGAAAATTCTAAAGTTGTAACGATTCAAGAGAAAAGGGAGATTGAACAAAAAGATTATACTAAAGTTATATCAGATCAAGAGGAGAAAGAATCGGTTGAATATGAAAATACAGAAGTTCGATGGTCAACCCATGAAAAGAGAATCCCAACCTAGTAGTCTGATTATATTATAAAAGGCAATGTTGCATACTGTCTTCTAACAGAAGATGGTGAACTATCAACATTCCAAAAAGTAACAAATAGCTCAGATGCATCATTTTGGATGACAGTAATGCTGGAAGAAATAGAAGCTCTTCATAAGAATAAAACATGGAAGCTTATGCTACTACCACAAGGGAGAAAACCCATTGGCAACAAATGGGTGTACAAGTTCAAACGTAACAGTGATGATCAAGTGGAGCGGTATCGTGCAAGGTTGGTGACAAAAAGGATATGCTTAGAAAGAAGGTATTGACTTTATTGAAGTTTTTCACCTGTAGTTTGTCTCAACACAATTTGGATTGTCCTAGCTATGTGTGCTATATTTGATCTATATTTAAAGCAGTTGGATGTAAAGACTGAGTTTCTTTATGGAGATCTTGAAGAAGAAATTTACATATATCAATTAGAGGTTTTGAAGAACTAAGAAAAGAGAACTTGGTTTGCAGGTTAAACAGATCTTTGTACAATTTAAAATAATGGCCAAGATTTTGGTTCAAAAAGATTTTATTCCTTCGTCATGAGTCATGGATTCAACAAATTTAGTGTGTATATTTCAAGAAGTTTGGTAATAATGATTTCATTATATTATTGTTATATGTTGACAACATGTTGGTTACAAGCCCCAACAAAGATCGTATTCAAGATTTGAAGGCTCAGTTAGTTGGGGAGTTTGAAATGAAGGATTTACGACCAATAAATAAGATTATAGGGATGTAAATTTACCGAGACAAAAATAACAAGAAGATTTGGCTTTCTCAGATGAATTACTTGAACAAAATCTTGCGACACTTCAATATGCAAGATTGTAAGTCAATTTCTACCTCTGTTCCTAATAATTTTAAGTTATCCTAAAGTAAAAACCCTAATAGTGAAGCAGAGAGGAAGGAAATGTCTCGAGTACCATATGCATCAACTGTGGGAAGTTTAATGTTCGCTATGATTTGCACAAAACCAGACATTGCACATGCAGTGGGAGTGGTTAGTCATTACATGGCGAGTCTTGATCGAGAACACTGGTGAGCTGTAAAGAGGATCCTATGATATATTAAAGGGACCTCAAATGTTGCTTTATGTTATGAAGGACTTGAATTTATTGTCATAGGATATGTTGATTCTGATTTTGCATACGATCTTGATAAAAGAAAATCCACTACAAGCTATGTGTTTACTATTGTAATAGGAGATGTGAACTGGGTGTCTAAACTATAGACAGTTGTAGCATTATCTACAACAGAAGTTGAGTATATGATAGCTACATAAGTTTGCAAGGAATTGATCTAGATAAAAAGGTTTTTGGAGGAACTTGGGCATTGACTGGAGAAAATTCCTTTGTATTGTGATAATCAGAGTGCCTGCATATTACAAAGAATCCAATTTTTCATTCCAGAACTAAACATATAGGAGTTCAATATCATTTTATTCATGAAATGGTGGAAGATGGAATTGTGGACATGTAAAAAATTCACACAAAAGATAACCTAGCAGATGCACTAACAAAGTCAATCAGCACTGATAAATTTATATGGTGTAGATCCTTAAATAGCTTGACAGAGACGTAGATAACAGAGAAATGGTAAGATAGAAATAACAATATGAAGATTGATTGATTCTCAATCAAATCTCCAAATAGGAGACTGTTGACTTAAATCTCATATCGGTAAAGAGAGAACATAGAAGCCTCCATTAAGGCTATATAAGGAGGTTATGTTTAAGGTTTTACACATCTCAAAATCTCTATCTCAAACCTTATGTATAATTCTTGGTGTGGACTGTGAGATCTTCCTCTTGTAATATTTGTTTTCTATAGTGGAAAATTTTATATTCTTGCCCGTGGTTTTTCCCCACATTCATTAAAAAGTTTTTCACGTTAAATCTTGTATGTTTCTTTTATCTCAATTTCTTTTATTGGTGTGTTTACTCTATTCAATAGAGCCCATCTCCTATCAATTTGGTGGATGCTAAATTATTCGTAGAGACCTGTGGGTGATGATAAAACATCCCTTGCATTGTCTTTACCAACATTTCGGGGAAGATGTTGTAATCCCAGTATACCTATAGGGAAGCAATTCATGACCAGAGATATCAGATCAGATTTCCAGTTTAAACAAAAGTGATCGATGGAAGAAGAAATAGACTAGTTCTTAGAAAAGGAACTTACCTGAGTGCTCATCTTCCTCCTCCGACTGTCACCAAAGAGTCAAGCCCACGAAGAGTCCCCTACCATCTACATAATTGAAGAAATTTCTTAGAAATTCAAAACCCTAATCTCAAAAAGATGACAGAGAGGGACACAATTACCTGTTGAGTATAGCCGATTGAAGTAAAATGGAACCTGAGCTCTCATCTTCTTCTTCCGATTGTCACCGAAGAGTCAAGCCCACGAAGAGTCCCCATCCATCTTCAGAATTGAAGAAATTCTTAGAGATTCAAAACCCTAATCTCAAAAAGATGTCAGAGAGGGAGAAGCTTACCTATTGAGTATAGGTGATTGGAAGAAGATGGAAGAATCCCTTGGAGCTACTGGAAGCTCACAAAGAGTCCCTCAGAAAAGAAGCAAATTCTTAGAGAAAGCCCTAATTTCTAAATGAGGGCCGAGAGAGAGTTGATTACTTGTCAAGAAGAGTCGATTGGAAGTTGAATGAAGAACTGGCAGTCATCTGGAACTATCGCAAACACAGTCTTTGAAGCATCACCACATTGCCATCTTGCAGCCTCAATTGCCCATCTGAATCAAGCAACACTTCAAAGACTCGAGAAAGTTAGGGTTCGTTTTACCCTAAGAGTCTTAGTTGGGTATTGAGAGAACGACGTCGTGTAATGTAGTCTCTGATGTTTAGGGGTAAGTAGCTTATACGCACGTGTCCAACATTTCTTTGTAATTTATCAGTTTTTAATAAAAAAATTTAATTTCTCAGCAAAAAACATTTCTATCGTATCTCTTTGAGTACGAAAGAAATGAAAAGAAAATCATACTCATCTTTATTTTGGTGGTGTACTAATTATTCGCGTCACTTATTACCAAATGGCGAATTGGCGGTAAGGTTGGATGAGATTTCGAATTAGAATCACTATTGGATGCTGGGTGTTCAAATGCCTGAAATGGCACAGGTCATTTGAGAACTGAAAAACAGAAATGCCTTTAGCACTTCTAACGAATTTTAAGGGTGATTTAAGCAGTAGTTGGACTGAAAAAGAACTTGACGCTACCCCAGAAGGTCCAATCCATTGAAGAAATTTGAACCTAGGCAAAAACCCAATTCAGTGAATAAAGTCTTCATAGAGATTAGTTTAGGCTCAAATTTTCATGACTGACAGTACCCTGACGATCCCGCTCCTCCACGTGGACCTACCCCTCCCCTTGATGATTTCCAAGCATACGACAGAGACAGAACCATCGATCCAATTACTATTCGGTACTGAGATTCCATAATTGCCCACCAACTGAGCAGAAACTAGGTAACAATTAGCAAGTTTTCATAGCTCAAAACACGTATTTGTGTGTCAATGTCAAACTTTGCTTCTACAAACATAAGAATTTCAAAATACAGAATAGAACAGAACAACACAGAACACAGGCACACTCAAGCACACAAAACCAAATACGCCTCGTTGTTGTGTCCCTTAAAAGCTAGATGGGTAAGGAGTTTCGGTGTGTCAGGTTTTCCTCTGGAAACTCAACATCTTTAATCCCAAACTCCAATACAAAGAAAAAAGAAAACACCCGTCTGTCTCTCTCTCTATCTATCCAAGTCTCAAAAGGATCAAAGCTTGCTTTCACTTGCCAATGGCGTTTAAGTACTCTCTTTCACTAGTCTCATCGTTGTCACAATTAAGAAACTGATCCCACCTGGTGAAAAGAGGGTCGAGAGAAGGAAAGATTAAAAAAATATTAAGGAGCGAAACGACGCTTATTGAGAAACTAAACGACGGAACTAATGTGGCTGTCCCGCACCAGCGCAGCATCGGACACTGGGACTGGGCTGCTTCCATTGCACCGTGGGACCCTAAAACGTCTCTCTATGTTCAAAAAGACTGCACACGTGCACTGAAAGCGCCCCATTTCGAAAGGTGCTTCATGGCTGGATTATCACAAATGGCATCCATCCACCACCGCAGCAAATACGTTTTTTAATTAAAATTCAGAACAACAATTGTTAATGGGATTGAAAATAAATAAAAACAAAACAAAGAACATTAGGAAGAAAAAAGCTAATCTGTTTTTACTTATGGGTAATGATATGAAGTATGTAAAATCCTTTTTGTTTTTCCCAAATATTTTGTAACATGTACTTTCATTTCTCTTCCTGTAACCCGTACCCGAGGCCAGACACTTTCCAAACAGATTTTAAGAAAAACAAACGTAAAACACAGGAAAGAATCTCGATGGCCTTCCCAACTTTATGACCGGGAAACCGATTCCGCCAGTCTCCCTATTCTCTCCACCAGCTCTGGCGACAGTTTCTTTACCGCTTTCCTTTCCTTTTCCGGTCGAAAATCGAATCCTAATGCATCCGCCACCTCCTCCGAGCTCCACCCCGATTTCCGGAGAATGTCCGAGAACCGATCCGCTTTTAACAGCAAAGCATCTAAAGCCGCTTGGTGATCCAACAACACCATCTCTCCTTCAAAGAAACCCGAAGCCGAAACCTCAATCATCTCAGATATATCTGATTCACCCCACCCGCCTTCTCTCAAAACCGACCCGATTTGCTCTATATACTCGTCCACCCATTTAGGCACCTCCGATCTAGGCGGCATGTCGATGAATCGCTCCGGCGACGATGACCCCGACGACGAAGACGCCGCCGAGTTCCTCCTCCGCCGGTCTACTGCCGCATCGCTCCAGAATTCCACCCATCGTGGCGTTCTCGCTCCGGTTACCACACTCGTATCCAAGCTCCGCCGCGAAAAATTCGAAGATGAACCAGCGAACTTCTCGCTCACGGATCGTTGCTTCTGGAGAGATAGGAGATCGGACTCAGAGCTCCGAAAGAGAGATTCTCGGTTAAAAAAGTCGGACAGATCCAAGCCGCAGCAGAAGATCCGATTCTCGTCCACGAAAAAGATAGGGTTTCCTGCTAAAGAAGGTTGACAAGGAATGTAACAATGGTTGAAAATAGGAATCAACAATGGAGCTCTCTTCAACGCATTTCTGGCCACACGTAACGCCTTTTCTGGATCAGACGGTCTCAGACCCCAAGACTTGGACCAAAACGTGTTACGCGCGATTTGGAATGAGATAGCTGCGATTGGAAGATCAAGCGAAGCTCGGAGATGGAGTCTGGCGCCACCAGAGCGCCAGTCTGGGAAGCCTGCGCCGACGGGTAAACCGGCGGAGAGCACGGCCCTGAGATCAGGAGGGAAAGCGAAGCCGAACTCGGCCTCGGCTCGGGCAAACTCCGCGTCCGATAGACCCTCTTGTACTTGGATGCCCGAGCTACGTAAATGGGTTATCACTTTATCGGCGAGGGAAGAGAAGGAGAGCAGCCCGTTGCGGACAGGGAGTGTGGAGGTGGCTGATGGGGCGGCGGCTCTGGCGGAGAGGCGTCGGAGGCCGGCTATATGAGCCGGGTTGAGACCGGTCATCCTCCGGTCGACGTCGACCATTGCGAAACCAAAGTGTTGTAAAGATCAGAGAGTGTGATTATTGGAGTAAAACGGAAGAGAAGCGTATGGTATGTTAAGTGGAGCGAGGGAACACAGAGAGTGGACTACTTTTTTCTGTGTTGGCAAGAAAAGTGGGATATTTATAGGAGTAAAGGGGTGGAGTCCACTTGGTTGGATTTTGGAATTGCCTTGATTGGCCCTCCAAAGTCCATCTAATGAACGGTAATCATGGTGGGTTATGGTAAGGGACTGTAGGGTTATTTCCGGAAGCTGATAGGGACAACGGCTCTTCAGTCTTCAGTCTTCACAAAGAGGAAAACAGTTGGTTAACTTTACAAACGGTAATTTAGCAATCGGAGACTGTGGTGAAATTGGTAAAGGTAATTATAAAATCATTGAAATTGCCTAGATGTTTGAAGATATTCCTTGGTCTAGTCAAAATTAATGTGGAATCCGATAATAAATGCTTCCTTACAAGTGTGTGATAATTATTGTATCCTAGTCGTCGTCCCAATCCTTTTAAGAGTAAATCAACATTCCTGATTGGAAAAACTCACTTTAGTTATTTTTTTATTAATTTATTAGATAATTTATAATTTAAGCATTAAAATTTTACCAATTCCAACCACATATTTAATTGGCATGGAGCTGCTGCTTCTTCTTCTTCTTCTTCAATTTTTGAGCGTGGGGCATAAGAAATTATGGGATTGTGGACAGCAGAGATAAAGCTAAGCCCATAATAATAATGGCGCCTTGTTGTATGCTAACTCTCGTTTCATTTGTTAAAACATAGAGCAGTTTTGGGGTAAAGCTAATCATTTGCCATAACTCCAACACAACCAGTATCTGGTTGAGTACTATCTTCTTGCTCTCCTGTTTAATTTGCTGCCCAACACCACTTGTGAAGATGGAAGGCATTTATTCTTCTTCCCATCAAATACTAATTAATACTATGCGTAGTCTCTTTATATTGCTGTGCTCCATTTCCTAGCTAAGTTAGGAGAACTTGTTATTTCTTTTCACGAGAACTTAGGCTAACTTCAACTATATTTATCTTTATGACCCCGTGAAGCGTCTCAAATTTAATCAACATTCTACACAAAGGGCTGTCACAAGACATTAAGCAAGTAAGGCCATGTTCAATGGGGAAACTTTCCTTTTCCTCTACAAATTTAACAAATCACGAGCTGTCCGAGCTTGAATCTAACTTGAAAGTGAATGGAATTCGATAAGATGGAGCAAAAATAGACGACTCTGTTAAAGGAACGTAAGATGTTACCATAACTTTTAGAAATGGTGTGGCAGAGACGTTCACATGGCATCACCTCCAAGGTATCCAGTAACTCAGCCCTTCTCACCTTCCAGTTCTGACAAAAAACACAGTAAGACCAGACTATCGTTTTTTTTACTTCATTGGGTTATAGTACAATGATATAGCCCAAAATTAAACAGTGTTAGGTGTGGCATTTTGAGGAGGTCTAGTCTTTGGACCAAGTACCAACCAACTTTTGAACCAATCATGTAATGAAGCGGCTACCCGGAAATAGATAAAGAAGAAAGGACTGAGATAATCTCTCTTCTTCACGCCATTTTTGTTCATACTAAAGCTTAAACCAATGTATTTGTAGCTATCCATATATATTTACCAAAGTCAAAACACAAATTAAAGTTAAATTATAATGAGTGTAAAGACATTTTATTATAACAAGATTTTAAAAACCCTAGGACTTAGCTTGAATCTCCCCTACCAATTTAGAAATATACACTAATCAAGGTGTATATAAAGTATAAAAAGAATCAAACTCTACTTTAAACATGACATCTCATTGAAGTATCATGTGTGTAATTTAAAAATAGTCTCTCCATTAGTTAGGAGTAAAGTTTCATATTATTGGACTTCTTCAAACTCTGAGTATTAATGAAATTTTTACTTAATTGTACACCTCATTAAAGTCACATGAAATATTACAAATAAATATTATATGGAACAAATATTTTATTCAATAGAAAGTAATTTGAACTATTTATTTCCTTTTTTTTTTCCAAAGCTAGTTTTGGCCAATTAAGGATATGATTGGATGAAGCCGCTAGTTTACTTCTTCAACTTCAAGAAATGAATATTCTTTTCTTAAAATTTTTAAGAAAAGTATCATTGAAGAGACTTAAGTACGAAGTTTCTCTTAATGAACTATATCTCATGCAGCTCTGAAAGCGTAGCTACCTCTTACACAATATATACGGGTTTGGAAAGAACAATAAAATGCATAGTCTTTTTTGCTTTTTCTGCCTTTAGGGTCATAACTGATTGCATATTCTATTGTACATGCACAAAACTGTATTTAGTCAATTCCAGAGAATTAATTAATGCCAATTATATGTTAAATTAGTAATATGCTTGAATAGGGGATCAAATAGGGTTGTGGCTGCGATCATTTCGTGCGAGTTATGGCATAGACCGGCCACCGCCGGCAGCTAGCTGGATTACAGAAGTTGTTCACTTGCTGGCAATTCTCGGTCCTCATTTTTTTGGTGAAGAACAAATAAGAAATAACAGCCGTTTGATATAGTAAATTCAATTGACTAAGTTAATGATTAATCACATCTTAGTCTGGTTATTTGTATCTAACACTTGCATGATTTGGTTGATGGAGACGGAGGGATGCTGTCATTTGACAATCACATCAATCTCTTCAATTAAATATGGTTTAACCTATTAAGTTACCAAACAAATTCACATCGTTAAGATTAAGAATAAGAATCTTACATATAAATTAATGACTTTCTTACAGTATTTAACTTATCGTTTATTATAATTGAACATCTAACTGGGTTTTAACGGTCAGATGATTGCTCAAATCAATTCATAATTCCTGGTTCTTACATTTCTTGAGACTGTCGGCTTAATAGGTTTTAGTTCTTTGGATTTCGTTGACTTGGACTTTAGGACTCTATTCAAAGAAAAGGGACTCACATGTCATGTGAGGTTGGCCTCGGTTTTCGTTCTTTGATCAAGAGGAATAAACATATGAGAAAAATTCTGCCTTATGATCGTTATAATTTGGCCGGTGGATGGAATCAGTCAACGACTCAAAGGTATCTCATGGATTGTGATTTATTTATTTGACGATATATTGAAATTAAGAATAAAGATTGTCATTCGTCTTTTAACATTTTTATATATTGATTTTACAAATACAGAATTCTCATTGAAAACGATTAACATAAAATATTAACAATCTTTACTAAAATTGATTAAACTTACTTTTTTGCTAATTATCAGCATCATATTAATATAAATTATCAAATCCTTTGACCTTCAAAACTTGAGTTCATAGTTCTAAAATATGACTACAAGTACTGGGATAGCCAAAGTTTTCATGATGCACTCCTTTTCTACTCATCTTTGTTATGGTAACATCATTTGTAGGGTAAACTTTGCCAAAGCAAATGACCACTTGCTTACACCTTAGTTTGGAAGTAACTTGTCCATTGCTCATACCTCCCTCACAAAAGTCTACCTTGTTGGACTTTTGAGGTGTGAATGGGGCCATATACAGAAGATTAAGTAGCAGGAACTTTCTCAATATGACAAGGATGGTCGCTTAAGAAATATGTGGAAATTTTTGAATGGGACCAACAAGTCAGAACTCACATCGCAAACTGCAAGTGTTGGATAGACTTGTAGGCTTGGAAGGGTCTTTCGCCCCAACTTGTACTAAACCCTTGCAACAACTATCAAAAGTATGCCTCAACATTGGTTGGACAGGTCACAGGTGAAGTTAGTTCTCTCAACAGTATCCAAATTTGTAATATGGAGCTTTCAAAAAGTGATTAAAACTCATTTTAATATTTAGAATAAAAGTTATTAGTTGATCAAGATATATCATTTGTAAATTATTATATACAGGTTACACAGCAAAAACTTAATATGGTATGTATGGTTAACGGAAGCAGCTGCTGTCGGGTCCTAAGAATCAGTGGGCAAGGCGGGGGCTAATGGACCTACGAAATGGTACGGGTAGACATAGAAATGACATTTGTTTGCTTAATTTGTCTTCATCAATCCTCAATTATTGTCGATTTGTGATAAGATAGATCATAAACAATCATAATTTGGTAATAAATGCAGATGACTGACGTGTAGGATATCATTGGAACACCTTGTCGATATGTCTAACGACTTGTAGGTTTTCCTTTCCATAGTAATTGAACTAGTGAATCAGGAAAGCCATACACTCGCAAGAAATGGACAATGATAAATGAAAAAGAGATGACAGGAGTTTCGTGACTGTCTAATAGTGACAGAGACTACACGTTGTAGATTTATATTAACTTAGCATTAATTAAGAGGCAACATTATCACCAGTTGATCGAGTAAACATAGAGTAGACAGTGATACCAAGATTTCCTCTACATTGGGGTACTAAGGTGTTAGCGGAAGTCACATCCGGTATCGAAATAACCATTCTCTTTAAAGATACGAAGTTGAAGCACGTTTACAAGTTATCACACCAAGTTCTGGCACCCAAAGCTATTCTCAATTAATATCTGCCAAGATAAAAGAACACGCTACGGGATATGGGCAGTTAATCAGCAACCAGAAGATAGTAACGCATTCCTATATGCACGAAAATCTAAGAGACAAGAATGTAGCATTCTAGTGTAAAGAAACTAATATTTGGTTTGTAGAGTATGCATATTTTAGCCATACATGGCCTTTTTTTTCTTCTTTTTTTTGTACCGTGTAGAAAGCGGAACATGCATATATTTGTCCCTTCTACTATCTAACGATGCTTTAGGTTTACTGGGTCTAGACCTCAATATTTATTTGCATCGAAAAGGTTACAAACCTTGCTCCCCCATTCCTGTTACGCAATAACGACCTAGAACCAACCCCTGTTTCCTTTCTTTTCTTGCTCAAATTAAAGAAGATAAGATGGAGTTTTAAAACATAAGTTCTTGAATGATACCAACAAGGATATTTAACACTTAACCGCCTCAAAAATTGAGCAAGATTATTTGATTTATTATATATGATGAACTCAAACTATCCAGGTTGAATTTATACTATGCTGTGACTTACTTATACCGTACAATTAGTAAACAATTAAGTATAATAATGCGCATTTGAAAAAGAAAAGGGATAAACTTAAAATTTGATGAAAGAGGAGCAACCATTGTGTACATTCTTCAACTTCTAACCAATAATGAATAGTAGCATCATGACGGCTTCCGAAAGGGAGAAAGAGCAGAATCCAAATTGACATCATATTTTAAGTTAGGATCTGGGCTTTTAACGTAGACTAGAAAACAAGAGAGGGGAAATTAGTTTGAACTGTCAACAGATAATTATGATGATGATTAAAGAATTAGATTGGAATGGTTTGCTATAAGAATAACGTCATTTTCGTAGGCCAAGGATCGATCTAACCTACTTCTTCTACTATTTTTATACACTCACACCTTAAAGGGATGCATCAAATAGCCTTTGCTAAATCCAAGAGACATACACCATCCCATGTGCTTCTTCCAATTCCCCTTAATAAATATGGTTTTTGTTTAACTAATAAAAGGTTTCGGCTACTACACTTTATAGGAATCATTGGTCGGTAAAGCCTAGTTCAAGTGGGATTTATAGGTTAGATGAATTGGGATTCATTTCCTTCATCATTCGTTGAAGTCATGTTCCCAAATTAAACATTTAATTTAATTTGGATGATTAAAAGGCCTTTATGATGTAATAATTAAAGAATTTTCAATACTCTATGGGGTAATTCTTTTTTTTTTTTTTCTCTTTGGTATCCAGAAGTTAAGACAAGAGCATAGTATGACGTATGTATTTTCTATCTTGACAACTATAATTTGAATACTTAACATTAAGTTAAAACAAGGAAGAACTTATTTTCTCTTACATAAGTACTCTTGAATTCTTTGTCAAATATATGGACAACATTCCTTCTAACACATTTTAAAATAAATTATCCTTCCAAGAATAATTCAAACACAACTTGACCTTGAAAAGAAATTTCATAGCGTCTAGATTATTGTACTATAAGATTAAGAGAATCGCAGCCCTAATAGTAGTGAGAGTAGGGCACTAGATGATTGAATGCAAGTACATAGATATTTTATGTAACGAAAGCTTTTGGTTGGGAATAAATCAAATATAGACACGAGAGGTTTATCTTGACATGGGGACTCTCCACTGTTCGCTATCAAAACCCTAATAATAGATCAACTTGCTGAGTGGAACCCGTTTATGCTATTTCAATGGTATGATCATGAAGCAAAATTTAACTCTGCCCACATGAGATCTAAAGTAGATTTGTGTCCGCTCGTGTGTAGGGATCACACTTCTATATGTTCATATGTTCATTATTCTTTTTCCTTTCTCTTTGGGTCGATGGATGTATAGGCAAAGTAAAGTTGTGAAAATGAGGCTAAAGCTCTACAGAGACAGAGATCGATAGGCATCGCTTTCTAAGCATAATGAGAAGCGTGCGTGTGATCAGGATAGAATAAAGTGAGGGTTTAGAAGTTTGTTTTATGGCCTTTGCTTTACAAAGAAAAATTGAAAGAGGTGCCTTGCAGTGCAAGAACTACAAAAGAGAAGGATTTAAAGTCCTTCACGAACCTCTCACCATAAAGAAGTTGATAAATTGACAAAAACTTCAACTTGGATTCTTCTCCACTTACTTTGAATAAACTTAAAAGTTGTGAGGACGCAAGTTGGGTTTCCCCATCAATCGAAGTAAAAGCACACTTTTCACTTTTTAAACAGGAACCACACAACTTTCAAATCCATCCCTAAGATTATAAATATCTATTTCACACACTGGATCTGAGGGCTATGAGCTTGTAAGGCTTGATTCCTTGAAAAGTAACTGGAGACTGGCCCAAGGAAACAAATATTTGGCTACTCTTCATCATTCTTAATCAAATGGTTATTTGCACCTCGAAGCTAAAAACCATTTGCAACAAACAAGCGCTCAGACATCTTGATTTCGAGTCGTTTGGATTCCGTAAAACAACACTTGATGTGCAGAGACTAAAATCTGACAATTTAATGATATGATCATACTTCTGGCTAGATACTTTTGTCTTCAACAGATATGAATCAATTTGTGGGAAGCCTTTCATGGTTTTTCATGTACTTAAGGATGTTATACCAATTTAATTTATTAGAACAGTGCGTTAAAGGAATTAGTTCAACTCCTGATTAATTGTTTTCTGCTTTTTAATGAATAACAAAATCATATGATTATCAGATTAACGCATTCTCCTCAATACTAGACCGGCAAGTCATTTCGGATGAAACGTTTGATGTCGTTGTCAAAGCAGGACGTTCAATAGGTTACAATTATATCACTTGATTTTCTTATTCGAGGAGCCATAAACACGTCCACAGATAAAAGGAGTGACGACTTTCTAATATCTATACGCAACTTTGGCTGTCGCTTAAATCTGACATAAAGTTTCCACTAACATCAGGCGTTGTTGAACCTGATTTAGCTCGTATTAGTTCTTCTCTGCTGCAAAAGATCACCTTTTAAAGTTTGAGAACCAACTGCCACTGTCAGGCACAAGAGGACAGCCTACCTACAACGAAAAACCAAACACCTGAGCTGAGTAGGGCATCTGTGATTCTGACAAAGTAATCAACCTCATGACAGATCAGACAAACTGCTTTAAACGTTTTATCTGTTCGGTCCACTGGCCCAGGTTTCCACAAGTTGATTTTGAAAACAGCCCTTCTTCTTCGATTATGAAACAACCTAAGGAGATGGAAATCAATTTTAACTTTTACTGCATATTATTTTTTATTATAAAAAACAAGATATCATATTCTTCCATTGAAAAAGAAAATATAGATTTGTTCACTTGTTAATAAAATATTAAACTCGACGATTGATCCCTTCAATAATGATATTAACAAAGCATTTCAAGTGCTCATTAGGTGGTAAACACATCATACTCAACAGAGCATTTTTATTTGATAGCGGTTATAACATATCCGGTGACAGGATCACTTGTAGAAAAGCCATAAAGCTTTGGAAAAGGAATCAGACTTCTATAAAGAAAGCGAACACAGAGTAAAGGACAAACGAATTAAAAAAAAAAAACAAGAGATTCACAAACCTAAAAGAGCAGTTTTTTTTTCTTCAACGTTGTCTAATCTAATGTAAGAAACAGAGCCCTTAAGAGCAAAGTTATGGATTTCATACCGTTTTGGCTAGTACCGGCCAGAAAACGATACAAAATCAGTAAACGATAATACCGGCCTCAAATATCGGTCAGTACCGGCATTTACTGGTTGGTACCAGCCGGAATATACCCTAAGTTTCGGAAATAACTTAACTCTCAAATTACCCCCCTCTGCGATTCTTCTGTCTGCTACTCTGCTCCTCTCTCTAGTCGCAATCTCTCTCCCTCTCTCAGGAAGTCGCCGTCTCCTCCTCAGCCATCTTGTCGTCTCCTCCTTGCCATCGACGTCTCCGCCATCACTCCTTCCTCAGCCATCACTCCTCGCATCTCTCTCTCTTCCTTCGACCTTAGCCATCACTCCTTCCTCTGCAGCACGTCGTTCGTCGTAGCTAGTCCGTCGTAGCTACACCGCACCCGCACCGTCCATCTCACCTCAGACGCACCACCAAGACGCAACCCAACGTCAACCCGAAGACTTGATTGTTTGGGTGTGTGTTTTTTTATATTTTTATTTTTCATTGCATTTTGAATCTTTGATTGTGTTGGTCCGTTGGATGATGGCTTTGTATTGTGTATATTCGGTTTGGATGGTGGATTTTGGGTAAGAAGTTTTGCGTTGTATTTGTGAACATACGGTGTTGGATTAGATGGTGGATTTGGGTAACAAGATTTTGGCTGGGAATGGATATTGAAGTTGAAAATCATGAATGAGTCTTGTGAATGTTGAACTGAAATTGGATTTGGATTTTGAAAGTGGAATGTCGAATGTATAAATTTTTTTGCTTGTGATTTACGGTAATATTGAATAAGAATTATTGATGAATGAGATTGAATTTGAGCAATTGAGCTTGAGTTGAGAATTTGAGATGTTGAGTTTAATTGTATATGTATTTTATTTAATTATAATTTGGTTATGGTCGTGAGGTGAGGTGAGGTGAGGTGAGGGTGAGGGACTAGTGTTTAAAGTTAAATTGTTGATGTTGATTAATTGATTGTTAAAATTTAAAATTGAAAGCTGATAATCAACATTTAAACCTAAATGTAAAATTGATAACTAAATGTGAAATTACTTATTAAATGTGAAATTGTAAAATTGATAATCAAAATTGGTAAAATTGAAAAAGCTTAAATCATTAATTGACACATTCT
>JAOQMP010000210.1:5655425-5673415 GCA_027563575.1 Erythroxylum pedicellare
AACCGCTAAACTTTATCCCGAATCCTTTAGGTCTTAAACTACATTTATAACTTACGGGTTTATAGTTCTGCTACAAATCCACTAGCTCCCAGACCTTACTATGCTTCATGGCTTGCATCTCATTAGTCATTGCAACCCACAATAAATCCGTATTGAGTTCAGAAACAGTTTCTATAAAAGTAACTAGATTTGTAACATATCTAATATCATAGTCCTGTTCACCTAATAAGACTATGTAATTAGATGGGATTATAGGTGATCTCACTTTAGTGGATTTACATAACTGCATTAGATCTTATACCCTAAGAACCTCTGTGTGAATAGGTATGGGTTCCTGTTCCTGTACAGGCATGGTATAAAGACCTAGATCCATCGGATTTAACTGCATGAGTAGTGGGTATATAATAACTGCAGTATCTACCCTGCTATCATCCGAAGGGTCAAAGAGCCCATCATCATCATAGACATTGTATTCCAAAAACTTAGCTATTTATGTTTCCACTGTCCTGGTCCCTTCTTATCTATAGTAAAAGTTGTAGCTTTAAAGTGATCGGGATTTTACTAACTAGCAATGAATAGAATGAGCATGCAATTTTTTCTTTATAAGGATTATACTACCTCAGTAGGGCAGTCTCACATACGAATGTGTGTAAGACTGAGTTCCCACACTTTTAGATAATCAGGTAAATTAGTTATGTTCTGTATTGACTTCTTCAAGTCCCTTAGGGTGCAGTTATGCCTTTTGGCAGCACACTATTTTGCTCAGAACTACTCGGCATAGTGAATCAAGTCACTATTCTAGCCGATTCCATATATTTGGAAAATAGACCTTTTCAAGTCCTGAAACACCATGTTTGCCATGATACTCTCCTCCACGATCAGATTTGACACTTTGGATGGATTTTCCCAATTGGTTCTCAACCTTCAGTCTTTAAGCAAGAACACATAACTGTAATGAGAATAATCATCAACAAATGTCATAATATACTTAGAATTGCATAATACAACTATATAAGGTCTACTGATATCCGTACGTATCAGACTCAACAAGTCAAAAGCATAAGTTGACTTCAATATCCTTATTAGTCAACATACCCCTGTAACAGTCAACACATATTCCCAGATCATCATAATCTAGAATTGAGAGAATATTTTCCTTAATCAATCTCTCAACCCTAGCTCTGAAAATATGACCTAAACTTTTATGCCACACCATGTATGATTTTTCATTCATCAGGGTTCTTTTTTTCATGACTTGCTTAGTAAGATACGAAGAAGCATATATCTAATTCGGGGTAAGACACATTTTATACAAACAATATGATAAGAAAGTTGTACCATTATGTTTTGTATTAAACACAACTGTACAATAGAAGCATTAAATACAAAATGTCAACCCTCTTTGTCTAAAATTGATACAAAGATTACATATAAAATGTGTCGTGTAAAAACCAAAATGAACCTTGCACATTCTCTGTAGATATTACTTCCACTTCTTGCTGTCATACATCAGTTCCTCCTTTTCTTTATTTGGCTTTATCCTAGATATGAACCCCTGCATCATAGAAGCACCATGATCAAATGTCCCACTATATAACCACCAAGAACTTAATGCGACTATCGCAAATCAGATTGATAAATTGATAAGTTAAGGAGTTATCTAATGGTCACAATCTTTCTTTTCAGGCCTCATACTGTTGGCTTCTTTATGTAATGCAAACTTTTACCAGCATTAGATTGACTAGTATTAGAATGTGGAGAAGATTTAGTCTTTCTACCTTTGATTTTAGTAGGCTTCATTTTTGCCTTCCCTTTAGTTGCTTTGAGGGCTGTAGGAGTAGCAAGCTTGAGTTTCTCCTCCTTAATAATGCAATGGGCAATCAAAGCATTGAAGTCCCATTCCCATCCAGCGAATAATATGTCATCACCAGATTACTAAACTCTGGTGGGAGTGTATTCAGAGTCTAGGGAAATATAAAGACATCAGGAAGAGGAATATTCAGCATCTCTAGTCTACTATGAATATGGATCATTCTTGATATGTACTCCATCTCTCCCCCTTCTCCAGTATACTTTATAGAGAATAATTCTTTCATCAAGGCACTTGTCTCAACATTAGGTAAGACTGTTTACCTCTAGGAGATATTACCAAGAAACTCCTTCAGTATGTTTGTGTCCAAAAGTCCACCAAGCAGATGGTCAGGTATAGATCTCATAATGGTCATAAGACATAACCTGTTAAACCGATCCCACGCTTTATAAACCGCTTTATGAGCTCTCGAGCTCATGGATGTAGGTGGAGATGACCTATCCTACTGTATGGTCATACCTATCCTACTGTATGGTCATATCAACCTGAGCTATCTCCATAGCATTCAATGCATCCTCTGCCCACTTCTTCATATTGAAACCGGTCAGGGTTTTGATGGTGACACTAATTTTGTTGACTGAAAAGGTGATTACAAAATAACAATGTTTCAATCAACATAAATGTAGGATAACAGCGATACTCAAAGTCATTGAATAGTATCTTTACTGAAAATTCGATCACACATATTATGAAACACCTTTGGGTTAAATACATAATATATACAATTAGAACTCCACATAAAAGCGATCAGAGTACAAACTATCAATTCGTATGACACTACCACGTTTGGACGAATAGATTACTTGAGCAACAGTTTTCCTCCGTCTGATATCTTCATGAACATCTCAAAATGTTATGTAAGGCCAAGACCTTTGGGCAGAATATCCAAACATAAAATCAGAGACATCCCCCAACATATAAGCAAAACAATTCAAAATAAGAACTTGAACAGCCACTTTGGTGACTACATCCTCATCAGCACTCAAAAAGTCCACAAACATAAGGGGTACATCTTTATGTCATCCTCAAATTCTTGATGGGCATATGACATGTCACAATGTAAAATCAATAAATGCAAAAACCCAAATATACAGTCTCATTATCACACACTCGTGCTGAAGACATTCTCTGAAAACTTCATTTGAGACTTTTGTAAAGGAAAAATCTCATTAGAGCAACTATCATGCTTCACCAAACACTGAACCGACTACTCAAGAAACGAGAACCTCATATATCTCCTTTATGGTAAGTTCATTGTATGAAAATTCACTCAAAAATGACTTCATAATGTCTTAATTCCTTTTTCAAGTAATTATTATGCAATCCCGAACACTAAACATAAGACCCGAGACATAAAAACTTCAAGTATCTCTCTCATGTGATGTTTAAAGTATGAAAATTCACTTGAAATCGGATTCAAAACTCCTTAATTCCTTTTTTGGAGTTAATTTTTAATTTATTATTAATGTAATAAATCCATAAAAATGGAAAACTTACTTTATGAATTTCTGGACCCAAAAACTGACCCAAACACTTCAGGACACCCTTACAGGAAAATCTAAAATTTGTGTGTTTTTTTAAAATAATGTAGCATAACGTCAGCAGTGCGTTAGCGCACCATAGGGCTGATTTTTCATGCTCCCGATCTTGTTTTCAATCTGTTTCTCATAGCTAAAGACATTTATATCAATTTCATGCAATAAAAAGTAAGAAAAATTTGAGAAATAGAAGTCAACTCTCAGAAAACCTTATGGAGAAAAAATTGAAAAATCTTTGTTTTTAACCACGTAATCACGTCACCACTCTGATACCACGTGTAACACGTAATGATACCTCAGTTACGTATCCCAGATCGAACGTGAAAGGGCAATAAATGAATAAATGCAAAAATAACTAATTTTGATTTTATAACTTCAAACGAGCTTGAATCTACCATCATCTTCACGAAAACTGCTCATCAAGATGTAGTCGACATCTTTCTATAATTTTCTTAAAACGTATGCTCTTTTAATGAGTCAGAGAATCCTTACGGTTACGAATGACATGAACAACTGCAGGAGATCTTAACCTTTATATATAGTTTCCATATCGAGCTTGTTCATCATATACTTTATATGAGTCTGATCCACACTTATCATAATTTATTTTTACTCAGACATCGATTCATTAATTTAGATTATTTATTGAGTCACTTTATTAATTTTATTTAAATTAAATTATGTAACTTAAGTAATAAGTTATTTTAAAACTAAAAAATATAATTAAATATTGCCCAATTTTACGAGGAAAGTAAAAAATATCCAACGGTGTATTTATACATTACGCTGATTTACTCGAAGTTATTCATACTAGCGATAGTTTTATTGAATCTTAATCTGACAAAAGTAAACAAAAAGATTTGGGTGGTGGTGTATTATTGTGCATGATAACGTTGCTGAGGTGGGGCTACGATCCCACTTCTCCAATTTGAAAGCGACACCATAATGTGATTTGTAGGCAAAACATAGAAGTCAACTTGTGAAGATGAACAATGCAATATGCGATTTTATAGTCTTTCTCTCTTCATTTTTCTACTCGAAAAGAAATTTATCGCTTTTACTGATAACCTTATAAAAATCAATTAGTAAATACCACGAGCCTCTCAATCCCTATCAAATACTACAGTAAGTTCTACGATCATACAGCCATCCATCCATCCATCATATGACGTCGTTCAGACTTGGGAAGCTACTGCTTTATGGAATGTTCTGTAAGCTGTGGATACTATACTGATTTTAGAGTTTCAAAGTCTTAATGTTGAAAATTAACAGGTGCTTTCCGTTCAATTTGATGGTGCCTTCCTCCTTATAGGACTGTTGACCTTTGAATTCAACCTGATTAACTTAAGAGTTAAGATTCCGAAAATATTGGTCCCAGCTATTCATTCATTTTTAGTCTTTAATTTATGGTATAAAACTTATTCTGGAAATATGTTTAATATATATTTTTATTCTAAATTTACAAAGTATATTATTCCATTATAAAAAATATTCTAAAATATCAACCTTTTATAATAATATTATTATCGCTTATAAGTCTCAATTTGACCGCATAATTTTTGAAGCAATCGAACGTTAACAAGAAAACCTAAACGCAATCAGAATTTGTGAAAAATATGTATAAAAAAGGAAACTTGTAAAAAGTATAAAAGACAGCTCATCATGACATGGTCCAAACCATAGTCTCTCTAGGGGCCCCACTACTTCACAACCTTATTAACCCAATTCTCTTCCCATTTCCCACCTTCTTAGATAGTAGAATAACACATCTCCACCGAAGCCATAGACCTCTCCAAACTCTCCGGCGAGGTCTTCCGACCTCCGCCGCACTCCCAACCATCCGGGGCTGCACCGATGTCCGACATGACCCCTTTTGCACTACCATCACAAGGGCCTTTACCACTTTTTTCCCCACCCCAAGACCTGCCTCCGTCGTTACCTCTCTGTAAACAACACTCATGGTCGCCGGATATCTACCGTGATGAGGCGTGGCTCCGGAGAAAAGGGAACAGAAAAAACCGACCGAGCAAGAGCGTGACAGATGACGATCTCGATGAACTCAAGGCCTGTATTGAGTTGGGCTTCGGGTTTGACTCACCAGAGGTGGATCAAAGGCTGTCTGATACATTTCCTGCACTCGGACTTTATTATGCCGTTAACAAGAATTACAATGACGCAGTCTCTAAGTCTCCGACGTTAACTTCGACGACGTTGTCTTCGTACACGACTTCGGAGTGGGATTCGCCGTCGCCTCTCGGCAGCCCGCTTACCATCGTCGATCCTGGTACAGTTTTCTTTCCCCTTTTCTTTTCTTATCAATTTCCTTCCAAGTTCTTGTAAGTTAGATATACCATCTAAACAAGCATCAAAACTTGTTTTCTACATGTACAACGACTAATCTTCATGTTCTTTCTTGGCGGTGTGTTTTTGTCTTATGAATTTATTGCATAAATATGAATGACACAAAACATGATGTTTGTTTCTGGGGAAACTTGTGCAGGTGACAATCCACAGACGGTGAAGACAAGGCTAAGGCAGTGGGCTCAGGTGGTTGCTTGTTCTGTGCGGCAGTTTTCGACTTCAAACTCATGATTTTCCCAAGGGTTGATTATTGAGTGCGAACCAAATTAGGGTGGGGGTTATTAATAAATGCATCCAAACATGAACATCAATATTGATCAACTTGTTTGATGATGATATGATACTGATTCCCTCTCCCTCACTCCACCAACCAAATTGATTTAATAGTCATGGTAATAGCTGAAGATATAAAAAGAAAAAAGGACGCAAAATGGGAAAACCCCACCATTGAAAAGGAAAGAACCGAAGCCGATAGTAGGATTGAGTTTTTCTTCTTTCTCTTTGCTCAACCTTTTCTTTTGTTGCCTACTGCTGTTCACCAGCTATTGGGGTCTGTTTTACATGGGAACTTCTAGGTCAGGTGGTCTATTCGCAGGTAGTTTACATATATGTCTGCAACACTTTGTGTGAAAGAGGGTTTCTGAACGGAGTGTGTGTTAACTGTTGTAATCTTGTGTTTTGGATTAAGGAAACAGACCGCATAAGGTTTCTTGCATCTTTCACATATCTTAACAAAGGGAAAATGGAATCTTTTTTACCAAATGAGAATCCATTATCTTGATATATACAACTTGATTTCTTGCTTTTCTTTCATGAGCAGCAAATCATTTGTTGCTTGAAAGGCAAGGTATTCCCTATCTTTCGAAGAAAAGGTACCGTTTTCCTGTTGCAAGCTTGTCCGGCTAGCCAAAAACTATTGCAATTTGTTGTTTGTAGTTTAACTTAGTCCTATGAACTTGCAAATCAGAAAGAAATAACTTTGTAGTAAGTGAAGCACGCGGTTCAAGTCGGTGAACTTGAATTTATGCTGCTCATTCGCCAAGTAATTTATTATATATGTATTTAATAATTTATTTAAAATATAATCAAAAATAATAATTATAAATTATATTAATATAAAATTTCACAAAAATATCCTAATTAAATAAATAAAAAGATATCGCCGGCATCTAATCATTTACTCTGGTGAAATGATAACCGCAGTTGCAAATAATGTCGACACAATTGTGACAATTCAATTAATATCGTGTCGCAATTTAAAACCTTGTATGTAACTAAATAAACATGATTTAGGCCCTGAATGTGCACGGTCGTTCATCTTTACAATGAAGTGCAAAGGTTCATCCAGTGAGAACTGGATAATAGTTCAGCTTAAACTAGTTAAAAGCATACTTATACATTACATGTGAAGACAAGCTGGCTTCAACAAGCACGCAAGTTCTGTTCGTTAACCGTGGAGTTTCATGAACCAGGAGTGGACACACACCGAAATCCTCATGAAGTCGGCTTGTTGGTGGTGTAGAGGGACAGGTGCTACTGTGAACCCTCGAGAATCGAGAGTCAATTCTCTGTACGTGACGGGCAGAGATGAATGGACCCGAGCGTCTGCCAACTATTACTGGGCAACGGTGGGTCAGATGGACCAAGTTTAATTAATTTCAACGTCTGTTGGGCTGTATCATGACCTTCAACGTGTAATCATGCAACCCAGTCAATGGGGTCCATTAGTTGGTGGCAACGTCCTTTAGTTTTAAGTATTGGATCCTTGCCTTTCCTTCTTGCTTCTGTTTATTGAATAATCAAGTTCAAATTATTTCTGTAAGAAGATAATTAACTATACAAAACTTCATAATTACATTTAATGTTAACGGCTCTTTAATTTTAGAAAAAAGATATTATTTTTCATTTTTTACGCACACATTCGAGACAGATTATGAATTTATGATTATGCAAACTCTCATAATTTAGTTCTTCTGCATCTTTGCAGGTATTATGAACTTACTGTCGAGAAGACACGTTGCTTGCTAGCTAATGTTTTGAATCGATCAACATCAATTTTATATTGATTACGGTTTTGACTCCTATAAATCTTTTCTTATAACACTGAAATTCCTAGGCCAGTAAATTATACTTATATTTGTTATCAGTCAAAGAAGGAATTCCAGTTGGAGAGTACAAATTGGTGAATTAACAAGTCAATCTGACCGTGGATATACAATATATGATGGCTGCTGGTTAATTTTATTTAACAATGAGATGACATTCAGATCAGCTTACCAGCACATTGAATAATGGGTCCGCAAAAAGGTATTAGCCATTGGGTTAACCAAAAAGGTGTTATAGTTTTCTTATGTGCCTATAAAGGTCCCTGAGTGATATCAGAGTCATAAACGAGCTAGAAGCTGATACCTTAATGGTACTAGAGACAGCGTCATTGTACCTTGAGTGGTATCTTTGTTGTCTAGTGGTCAGGTATAGTTGGGCTCTTTCGAAGAAACCTACGTACCCCTTAGATTTTTAATCCTTGATTTAAGTATTCCACCGTTGCTCGTGGTTTATTTGGAAATATAGTCAACCTTCGCATCTTTTGCAGGCGGGTAACATTGATTTTCAGGTTTGGAAGTGAGTAAGAAGAGAGTTGCATAAGAATTATGGAGACTTTTTCAAATCCAGTTCATTTATCGTCAAGTTTGTCTATATCTAGTTTACCTAGAACTGTGAAGCGTGTATTATCAAACAAAATAGAAAACCTTATAGAAATTACTCATGTAGAGAATCGTGCGAGTGAAACTTCTTTACCAGTTTTGAGTCCTTATAGCATATATTCTCGTGATCATTTTTGGACGAGAAGTATTAGGAGAGTGTTATCTACTTCTACAACTGCAGAACAGTACATGAAGCTGGAAATCCTTAAGGAGTTGATCGCCTTGTGGAGAGAGCATAACCATACACATTTACACTTGCGAGCTACACGACTTGTTCTTTCTTTACATGGAAGAAAAGGTATTCCTTCAACAGTCAGGATATCCCTTCTTGTTATAGTATACACAACGTACCAAAATGCTCTTATTGGTACCCTGCTTACAACACTCAACAATGGAAGTATCATCTTGACCATAGCATCTGATTTCAACATCAGGTTGGATGATCCCACTTTGTTTGAACGTCTATAAGTTTAGATCCAGATCACTAGAGCAGAACAAGATCTAGAAGCCATATAGGGCATCCGAAGTAGAATTTGGAAAGTTTATGTCTAATGCATGATTCTGTAAACGGTAGATCATCTGGTGATGTAAGGAAGTCGTCACCTTTATATAGTTGCTGATCGTGCCAATGATCAGACTACTATCATCCAAATCCCGAAGCAATTACCTTCGTAGGAGCTTGAAAAGTTAATGCCAACAAAATGGATTACCAACTACCAGAAGGTATTCCATGTGCCTCATAGACATTCTTTTCATACAGCAACTCCTCCAATTCTACAGACACTGAGAGATGGCTCAGTCAAATCCATCTACACACGCCCTAGCGACGACACGCCTAGTCCTTCAACATCAAGGTCTATCCTGATGATCCAGCCCACTAATCTACAACCAGATCTAACATCTAGGTCAACAAACCTTAAGATCTAGCCCGTTTTTTCTCAGACGGAAGGTAAAGATGGTCTTCCTGTTCATTATTTCAAATCTAATGGAGATCCATTCTATGTCAGTCATCATCGTGGATATTTTGTATGGGATGTCGACCCATCCATGTGTGAACAAGACTGTGAGATTTGTCTCAACCCTAAGTCAGACTCTGATGATGATGATCCAAGATATCAATGGAGAAGGAAAAATAAAAAGCCCAAATCTCGGTGCCAGCCTTCTCAACCATATCATCCTCTTGGCAATGATAAAGATCCAGACGATCATAATGGTCTATCCATGATAAAAAAATCCAGACCAAAGTCTCTTAGAGAGATGCTTCGGTCGTTTATGTTTACTAAATCGGATTCTTACAGATCTACTGGTGGATCGTGCAGATCTAAGCCAGTAATTCCTGCTATGACTCTTACTCCTTTACCCTGTATGATGGTAGGTCTATATGAGGGCGACTTTCCTCAACTATCCAGGAGTACTATTGAAACACAGAGGGTTGTGTTTAACCCTTATATCAAAGCGTCAAGAATTACTTCACAACGAACACTTACATCAAATCCAACTGATGAAGTTCTTAACTGACAGACATCAAATGCAGTAGCTTAGAACAAAGTTCTGAGAAGGATTGATTCCAAGCTGGATGGAATTAGTCAACAAAACATTGCTACTCACAAGAAAGTCGATTCTATTTCAGAACAGATACAAACGATGTATCGATCTTACAAGGCCCAGATTCAGCGTCTTGAGGCTAAACTCAAACAATACATTGTTGCTTATTATATGGGGTCGCCAGACTTCAACTTCAAAGTTCGTAAGATACAAGAGATACAAGGAATTGTAAGACAAATAGAAGCTGATATGCATACAGCTCAATCTTAACAGATATATGGCTCATCCTCTTCAGATTTTCCAAATCTACAACCATCATATCCATCTCCTTCGTATCAACGGTATCTAGAAGAAGCTGACTATTCAAAGGTATTCAAATTCAAGTACCCTTTGACTAGACAGTACATACATCCTCAGACTACTCAAGAAAAACCTCGATGATCAAAGCTAAAGTCTGCATCTGATCGTATGCATAAACCTCGAGTTTCTGAGTCTTCAAAGGTTCTAGAAGGATCATCTTCGTATACACCTTTTGAACCAACTGAACAGTGGAGAAAGCTATTAAGGATCAATACTCCTCCATCATCTCCTCCACCAGTACAACCTTGCACCTCTTTTCTTGGGAAGGATAAAGCTAAACAGACTGAGTACATTGCTACTCTTACTGCTAATCCTCTTGTAGAAGATTCTAAATCTGTGAAAGAATCAGAAGAAAGTCTTAATACCCAGAGTGGTACATCTGAGATTTCTGCAACACTATCTGATGATTCATTTGAACTACAAACTTCAGATCTTGCTAATGAATCAACTGAAACAGACGAGTCAGATAACTTTGCTGACTTATCAGAGCTATCCAATGTTCTAATGATAATGCCTCAATATATTGAAGTAGAACCAGAAATCAGTGAAGCTGAATCCACAGGCACTGAACCCTTTAGACCTGAACCAGCACCTCAAGCAACACCAGCTCAGCCAGCTGCAAAGGTTACAACCAAGCCTACTTCAGGACCTTGGTTTACATTCGATGATCTTCTATCCAAAAAATGGAGGGATCGAATACATGAATTCGGTACATAGATTGATCTACAAATGACCGGACCTAATCATCCTCTTCAGGATATTTTGTCTGAATTCACCTCAAGGTTCACTGGTACTTTGCAAGAATGGTGGCAAAGTATAAATGAGTATCAACGACTTCAGTACGTATAAGTATCAACTGCTAGTGCACTACTTGGCATAATTCATAAAGAATTTATTGGTGACTTCCAGTTGATTGACAAACAGATCCATCAGGAATATTTCAAGATGAAATGCTATTCTCTTGATAAGCATAATCTTCAAAAACATTACAAATGCATGACGAAAAGGTATTATCTCTTGAATGGATGGAATGATGTTAATTTGCGATATACTTTTATCTCATCCCTTCTAGATGAAATACAACCAGAACTATAATAGACCATAATTTCTCTGCAAAGAGACATGTCAACTATATCTCTTGGAGAAATCTATCTGTTTACTTTAGCGTCTCTTGACAAGTTATGTGATCAGCATACTTTGTTTAGAAATATCCTCAAAGAAGATCCAGTTCTAAAAAGACTTGCAAGAAGCCATATCTCTAGATAAAATGCAAAGATAAACAGACTTGTAAGTGCCATATCGGCAAGAAAGCTCATCAATCTCAAGTCTACTGAAGGAGAACATTCCACAGGAAGAAAGAAAGGAAGAAGCCTTGGAAGCAAAACTTCAAGAACAAGAACATAAGTAAAAAGCTTAAATTTATGAGGTTCTTCAAAAAGTCTTCACGTCGATATAAAAATCGACGTTTTATCTGTGGAAGCCCAAATCATTATTCTAACAAGTGTCCTCAGACAACCAGGAAAGATGCCAAGTTCCTGGAGAAACTTGAAAAACTCATGCCTATTCATCCTCAGAGTCACATTAAAGAAATACTTGAGGAACAATCTTGTGAGGACAGTGATACAGAGTTTGTTGTCTCTGTGTCAACAGATGAAGAAGAATCATCCTATGCATCTGCATCTGCATCTACTGATGATGATTCACTGTACATATTATAGCAGACATGTATGAAAATAGATTGTAATTCAGTTCAACGACCATACATCCATATCCATTTGTTTCAACAAGACAAATATAATCGGCCGGTTAAGGTTATTGGATTTATGGATACAGGATCAAGTTGTACGACCATGAAGCCTAACATCTTATCATCAGAAGCATGGACCTCACATGAAGAGTATTTTACTACCGCTGATGGTAACTCTTTCAAGATTGGGTTGATTACAATAAGACGAATTGGCATTCGCTTCTTTCCTCAGTGTACAGTTTGGACTAAAGTTCCTGGAAGCAATCTACCAGGCCCAGGCATTCTGATAGGAATAGATACATACAGTAAAGCACATCCTTTACTAATCCAGTCCACAGGGCTCAAGTATCGTCCATACACTAATATAAAAAATGTGTTTGAAATTACACAGGTTCCAGCACATTACACTGGACTTCGAGATAAACTGCTGGAATACTGTCCAGATTCTCATGCATAGTTTACTTACCCATATCCTCTGTGAAAAAATGCTGACTTTTTTATAAATCTACCTTTCAAGAAAAATGAGGATATTAATCCTACGAAAGCCACACTTCTAGGGATGAACCCTAATGATCTCAAGCTCACACAAGATGAGTGTGACATATTATTGTAGCAAGGATTTATCGAGCCCTTAAAGTCAGATTGAGCTTGTCAAGCATTCTATATCAACAAGCGTTTCAAGCAAAAGTGTGGTAAAAAGAGATTAGTCATTGACTGCTAGCCTCTTAATGCTTTCCTGCAGGATGACAAGTTTCCTTTACTCAAAATCAGTACACAGGTATTATTTCTCAAGGAAGCTGTTATATTTTCAAAGTTTGATCTTAAAGTAAGATTTTGGCAATTGGACATTCACCCTGAAAAATGTTATAAGACTGCATTCTACATTCCTAATGCTCCATACTAATGGAATGTGATGCCTTTTGGACTTAAAATCGCTCCATCACTGTTTCAAAAGTCCATTACAAAAATCTATGAGCCTATCCTAAACAGTGACTTGATCTACATCGATGACATGTTACTGTTTTCATAGACTCATGAGCAACACTAGGTTCTTTTGGAAATTTTTTTGGATCTTACTAAATAGTATGGTATTATGCTTTCGGCCTCGAAAAGTACTATTGATACAACAAAAATTGAATTTCTAAGGATACAATTTAAGGATGGATTCTATGAGTCAGATCCAAATATTGCTAAAGAATTATTGCAATTTTCTAATGAACATCTCACTGTGAAACAAATTTAACAGTTCCTTGGAATTGTTAACTACATCAAAGATTTCATACCACATGTGGCAACCTACACATCATGCTTATCTAAGCTCTTACGAAAGAATCCACCAACATTGGGAAAAGAATAGACTACAGCTGTCAAGCATCTCAAGCAGATTTGTCTGGATCCTCCTCCTTTGAAGATTCCTGAGCAAGGACAACGTGTCCTTCAAATTGATGCTAGTGACACCCACTGGGGTGCTATACTCATCGAAGAACTCAATGATCAATGACATTATTGTGGACATGATAGTGAATCTTTCAGTCCAACTGAATGCCACTATCATATCTCGTATAAGGAGATTCTTGTTGTCAAAAGAGGTATTGAAAAGTTCTCTATCCACCTCACTCCTTATCATTTTATCATTAAAATGGACAACACCTCATTCCCCATGATTCTCAAACAAAGTGGGAAAAAGATTCCCAACAGCTAACTTTTACGATGGCAAGAGTGGTTCTCTGCATATAAATTCATATCCGACATTTGAAAGGTCATAAAAACATCTTAGCTAATTATCTTTCAAGACCTTCCAAGCTACTCTTTTTCATTTCTTCTTCTCTGAAACTCCCAATTCCACTCTTTTGGCTTATGGAGTTTCCTAGATTTGCCAGATACAAGAAAGATTTTCCTCCATGGTTTTCTCGACGCCATATTATGGTCGAAACTCTTTCTCCCATCCTTTACCAGAATGTCTTTTACTACATGCACGAAATTCTTCTCAAACATGACATTATAGCTAAGTCAGGTCACTTTGACATGCTAACCCTTTATAAATTTCTTTATCATACTCATGATTCTCTTGATGAAGACACACTTTGGCATCTCTGGCCCTTAGCTGCTTTGTATAATTGTACAATCGCTCTCTCTCCTCTCCAAATGTAGCGCCATTTGACAGATCCAACCAATTCTAGATCCCTTCTTTAGACAATCTTAGAATGGTTCCAACCTCTTGCTAAATGGCATATGGATATGTCTTTGGAGTTATCACGACATCGTCTTTGGAATGCAACATTGGACAATGAAAATGTTTATGTCTTCTACCTGTTACATCGTCCTTATTGTATGGCTGATACGAATATGCTCTGCACCATCAGTCATATTCAATATTGGTGTACCTTCGTTGATTGGCCTAATGAAGAAGCTTTAGCCACAGAAGAACATTATGCACTTCTGGTCCAATACAACCAACATCTACAGTTAGATATTTCTCCTCTCTGTACTTCACAAGAACCTTATTTCGGAGAAACAACTCCGATACAACCTTTTAAAACTCCATCTGTAAATGAATGGACCTCTATTCATGACCACTACATCAATATTTGTGGAGGCTCTATTCCTTGTCCAACCTACAGGCCTACTGTGGAATTAAGCCTGCAACCAGACGAACTTAGTCCAGCAGGTACCTCTGTTACAGGCCCATGGCCTATTGATTGGGCTCAAACTAACATCCATGAACTTATTTGAACAGATTGATTGAGACATGGAGTTGACAGATGACGATGAAGACCTTTGTAAAGTAAGCACGCCTTTTGAGACAACTACTGACTTGATGAAAGATGGACCACATATCACTGTCAATAACTGTTAAAGATTCCATCTTATCATCTTTTTTTTCACCTTAGTCTTGTTTATTGTTTGCTTTTAGACTTTTGTACCTAAGCACTGTTTGCTTTAGGACTTTTGGTTAAAGTAGATTCCTTTTTGATAAGGTTAGGTGAAATAGTGGTTTATTTTCTTAAAGTGTAATTATTATGTCTCTAAGTAGATTTATTTTCTACCCCTGACTTTGCTTATAAGCAGAGTTTAGTTTCAGTTGTAAACACGAAAAATTGAATTCAGATCGATAACAAAGTCTGTTTTCTAAACTCTCTTCTCATTTATGAAAACTTCAAACCCTAAAACAAATCAATGTTGCCTCAGTGCCTAAGATGTAGGATGAGTATGCTCTACATTCGCCTCTAACTAGGATCTTATGTATCAGAAAGTTTATGACAGTCTGGGAACTGTTGCTTCTAAATCTATCCGCTGCCTTGAGTCAGAAGCATTAACGGGGAATAACGAGTAAGAGTATATGAGTGAAGTAGGATTCTTAAAAGGCGAGAGCAAGTGCCCGTGTAAACCGATGGACAGGCGTTGAGGGTTGTAAGACTTCGATAGCTGGAACTACTTACATAGTGATACATACTTCCAATCCAACTTTGGTTAGTCGATGATGCAACCAGTATGGTGGTTTAGAAAGGTGTTAGCCATTGGGTTAACCAGAAAGGTGTCATAGTTTTCCTATGTGCCTATAAGGGTCCCTGAGTGGTATTTGGGTAATGTTTTACCATTACCTTGTAGGGCCTTATAGGGTAGCTCAGTGGTATCAGAGCCACCAGGTTACGGCTTGGGTTTGCCCCATATTGCAAGTTCGAATCCTAGAAAAACAATTTGGGAGGAGAACCCAGGAGGGCGGGTCCCAAGGTGGCCCCTCCTGTGGGCCCACATGGGAGACTACGTGGTTCAGGGTCCAGATGAACAATGGGCTTCTGAAGCGGGAGGTATATTTAGATAATGTTTCACCATTACCTTATAAGGCCTTATAGGGTAGCTCAGTATATTTAGGTAATGTTTCACCGTTACCTTGTAAGGCCTTATGGGATAGCTTAGTGGTATCAGAACCACTAGGTTGTGGCCTGGGTTTGCCCTACGTCGCAAGTTCGAATCCCAGAAAAACAATTTGGAAGGAGAACCCAGGAGGGTGGGTCCTGAGGTGGCCCCTCCTGTGGGCCCACGGAGGAGACTGCTTGGTTCAAGGTCTAGATGAAAAATGAGCTTCTGAAGCGAGGGGTGTATTTGGGTAATGTTTCACCGTTACATTATAAGCCCTTATGGGGTAGCTCAGTGGTTATTTGGATAATGTTTCACCGTTGCCTTGTAAGGCCTTATGGGGTAGCTCAGTAGTATCAGAGTCACTAGGTTGTAGCCTGGGTTTGCCCTACGTCGCAAGTTCGAATCCCAGAAAAACAATTTGGGAGGAGAACCCAGGAGGGTGGATCCCGAGGGGGCCCCTCCTGTAGGCCCACGTGGGAGACTGCATGGTTCAAGGTCCAGATGAAAAATGGGCTTCTAAAGCGGGGGGGTTATATTTGGGTAATGTTTCATCGTTACCTTGAAAGGCCTTATGGGTAGCTCAGAGGTGGCCCCTCCTGTGGCCCCACATGGGAGATTGCGTGGTTTAGGGTCCAAATGAAAAATGGGCTTTTAAAGCGGGGGGTATATTTGGATAATGTTTCACCGTTACTTTGTAAGGCCTTACGGGGTAGCTTAGTGATACCGTCATCTTATTGAAGCCACTTTCACATTGTTTTATCAAGCATTTCTACTTACAAATTTTCTGACATATGCTCTCAAAGCAGTCGATAAGATGGGATTCAATTATATTAATTAAACTTATCTCCTTTATTTTTAGTCGATTTTAGTGATTAATAGGTAAATTTGATGTTTATTTTATTTTAGAAATTGACAATTGAGATTGGACTAATTTTTGCTTGAAATATCTAATTAAAACATCATTTATCAAAGCCACAAAATTTGAAAATATAGAGTAAAAGATGACAAATTACTGGAATTGATTCGAGATTATGCCTTGAGTTAGACTCATCCTAAAAAGTTTAGTCTAATTAGAATAGTTTATTTTTAACGCAATTATATAGCAATTTTGATATTGTTTCAATCATTATTTTTTATTTTACCTTTTTTTAATTTTTATGAGAAAAAGATAACCACAAGTGGCTAAATCTGAACTTTCTTATTCAACGAGAATTAAAACTCAGTTTGTAACTTTAAAAAGTTTTGTTCTAAACTGGGATTTTATTTTAATTTAAGTATTCCTTGCTATGCTATCATACCAAATCAATTAAGAGTAAGTTTTAATTTGAATGTTAGGTTTAAATCAATTAATTTAGTAAAATTGAAAATTATTATAGTTATGTTAATAGGTTTCAAACTAAATGCTTGAGTTGTGAAAAATTATCCTTTTTAAACCAATAATCATAGTTATTATTAGAAGAGATCCATCTACAAATCAAAGTTTGGTAAAGTTGAATTTCTTATTTTTGTACTCAATTAATTTATTTTGATTTCTTGTTAATTTTAATTTATTATTTAATTAATGTTAAAACCTCATTTTGTTTTGTCAATTGAAATTAAGTTACTAATATTTAGTTCTCTTAGGATTTAACGTAGTTTCATGACTACTACAATAGTTTAATGAATTAAAAATTAATTTTAAGGGCTTCGACAATTTGTTCATATATGTAACATCCCATGTTTTGGGCTAGACCCCAAAATAGCAAATTAAGAGTACAGTGAGAAATTAGTAGTGCATTTTATACTCATGCATCATAGTATATTCACACACATGTGAATATTTATTTTTGATACATTAAAATAATTGTTCATGCATTCATTGACATTTTTTCAGGTATAAGTGATTTTTAATGTGATTAAAGTGTGAATTTTGGATGAATTGTGTTACAAAATTTATTTGGTGATAATAGTTATTATTTCAAAATTATGGTGAATTTTATGAAAATTTATCAAAAATTTGAGGT